>LDDX01000104.1:0-200426 GCA_012184315.1 Arthrobotrys entomopaga
GGGCGGTGGGTGGTGGTGGTGGCATGGGGTATAATTTTGGTTTCACTAATATTAAATGTTAAGGTAAAAAGACTGGGATGTTCGAATAACAGCATAACCCCGGCAGGAGCACCACCGCTGACTTTGCTTTGAATCGAAAAGCATCTCTCTCGGGTGCGCCATCGAAAAGGCAGCAGCAGCAGCAGCAGCATGCTGGTAGTAGCGTATACGCAATATCGCTTACCAGTCGATTTGTTTTGTTTACAATTATCAGTTTCCGATGCGCCAAAATGTCAAAAGGTACCTCAAGTTTCCATGGCTAGTCGACCTGTTACAGACCAAGACATCAAGCAACGTCGCATTGTATACTATTAACAGTGTTGTTTCCGGCGTTAAAGAGTACTAATTAAACCTACATCCCGCAAGGTATTTAAATTCCTCTTACCCGGCATGCCTCCCGGTCCGGGATTTCAATCATTGAGATTCGATTCGATTCCGACTGAACGGATGCCGATTTATCTCACTCTGCGCATTCCAGTAGTTTTACGCTTCTCGATGTTAAATCTCCCAAAACAGGAAAACACATTGAAAAGAGAGACGAGAAAGAAAAAAAGATAACCCGTCGAAAGGAAAGGAACGATTCGGATCGGATCACGCGGAGCTTAGTTGATTGTCGTCGTTCGGTTTTGCCTCTTCTTCTTCTTTCTTCTTCTTCAGATTGAGCTTCGCATCCAGCTACTCTTCGTGGCCAGCATATCCACTTCGGACAGCCAAAGGAGAACACCCATCCAATCATAATCGATTAATCTCAATTATTTAGGAGGGGAAACGAAAACTCAAAAAAATTGAAATTTGAATCAAATTCAATGAATGACCACGGAAAACAACACATCGTGCATGAAAAAAGCATGCAAGCTGCAGGTAAACAAGACAGCCAGTACTGCAGTGGCCATCGAGCACCGCGTAAAAACGCACATCCCCCCCTCCGCCTGCCCTGCTTGATGCTTGATGCTTTAAAGGAAAAGTGTGATGAGGCCAGAACCCGTGGGGACATGGCATGGCATGGCATGGCATGACAGGTCCTGCAAGCACTAGCTTGCAAGGTGGTAAACCTCGTTGCGAGAAAATTCAAAAAGCGGAGTTCGAACTTCGTTTATATTCCTCACAAACGAAAAAAAAGGAAATCTAAAACACTATTGGTGATGAGTAGATGAGATACACGGGAACTTGAAACGCAAGCTAACGTGGTTCAACAAAGAGGCGATGAATACCGATATCGGTTTCTCCGCTTTTAAAAGTCACAAGTAGCACCACCCAATTGGTAAGTGAAGTTTACCAACATTGGAGCAATCAATAGGACGTTGATGGTGATAGACGGCACTTGGTAATTGGGACGGTAGCAAATCCAGTCATATATATTACTCTGAGGTAAGCCATTAATTATGATACACAAATCAAGCTCTCCAGATTAAACCCCCACCAGAAACCGCCAATTGCTCCAAAGAAATAAGAGAAAAAGGACCACCTGACTCTCATAAAAAAGGTATCAATCAATCAACAAAAATATTCGTAAAACATAAGAAAACTGAACAACTTTTAATTCTCGTCCCAAACAAGTCCTCCGGTTTGCCTCGAAAAACTGCGAGAGCATCGCCATACGGACCCAGTGCATTTCAGTCGTAAATATTTAAATATCTGCCGTTAGATCTAACATTATGAATCTTCGCCATCCAGGAAAGCCAAATCTGCAAAGCAACGCATATATAAAAGTATGTAGGCATAAAAACAAGTATATAAGCAGTGCTATCGTCGGATACAAGCAAATCAAATCAAGGGCATTCGTGCTCGTGAAACATAGGTATATTATTTTATCGAAAAAGAGCTCGGGGAGCCAGTTAGTTAGTCGGTTAGTCGGTTAGCCAGTTAGTTAAAGTGGTACAAGTGATGTGATCTCAAGATGATTTCTCCCGCTGGGGAGTGCTGGTCTATCAAAGTGACGAGTTTTTAGGTCGTATATATTTTTTCTTTTTGACAAATAGCCACAACATCCAAAAAAAAAAATATAAAAGACCATCCAATTTTTAACAAAAGGGTAACAGCTTCAGTGATTAGTTTTTACTTTTTCAATAAATGCTTGAATAGATAAAAAGGGAAGATAAAAAGAAAGGAAGATAGAATAAGAAATTGTGGTTGAACAAAGGAAAGTGGGTTTTGAATGAATGACAGACATACAGGTCTTCAAAGCTTAGGGAAGACCACTCCCAAAAATTGTCGTAGTTATCGTTAGTTAGTAACACAAAGAAAGAAAAAAAGAAATAAAACTGTATCGCAACGCTATTCTAAGAGTTTTAATGAAAAGGGAATGAATAATGAGAGAGCATGGGGACGTATTTTGCTGCAACCAAGTGGTATAAAAGGTACGATGATATCAATATCACAAAATATGAATGAGGGGGAATCAACAACAAATTGAGAAAACCAACCAACTCCAAAACCTCAAAAAGAAACAAAATTCAAAATTCAAAATTCAAAATTCAAATAAAAAAGAAAAAGTCATAGAGGATAGAGCCCAAAAACACGTTTTGTTGCTTTCAACCGGAAGATCATGGTACAAGATTCAAATTTTGTTCCGAAAAAATAGAAACACTAAAAGAATGACTTCAACTTTGGGAAAGTCCCCCAATGGATTATTAGAAGGGCTATTTGCGCTAATTCGGATTAAATCGGGTATTTGAGAAAAACAAAAAGAGAATCGAAACGATAGTGGAATGGATACTCCTTCTCGTTCAAGGAATTTAGTTCGACTTTGTGTGGAAGTCTAACTCGGAGCCGGTGTGCTCTCGAAAACCATCCGCAGAGTCTTCGTTAGGGTGCACAGTAACCGTGCCTTGGATCGTAGCAGTTCGAACCCGACCGCTGAGCGGAAGCTGGTATCGAAGGAAACCGCGAACTGTGAGATCGAACGTATGAACCATAGCCCGTTCCCACCGTTCGCTCCCGCCCACTTCCGTTTTATTGCCGGGTTTGGAGAGCCGGACCTCTCCGATGGCGTGTGTCGGTTCTTGTCGGAACGGAGAACCTTCGAAAATCAATGGGGCGTCGAAATTGAAGATGCGACCGAGAAGCATGGTCTCTTCCTCCCCACCGGGATCGGTAATCGGGTCATTTCCTTCATCGATACCATCAAGTGTATGCGCGGCCTGCCTGGATTTCCTGACGTTCTCGCGTCGTTGAATCTTAGCACCAAGGCCGCCCCTGAAAACACCCTTCCAGAACCCGTCATCATCATCATGGCCATCATCTGGTTTACCTTTGTCCGGCTTGTCCTTCTTAGGTTTGTCCTTGATGTATGGACTCTTGATGAAAACATTGACATCCATTGTAGAGATTGTGACGGGGAGTATATTGGGGTTAAGAGCGTTGACATCAAGGTTGAACATCATCTCCTGTTTAGTAGCAATAACATCTGTGATATTGATGAGCTTCACCTCCTGGAGAGGCTTCGTAGTGAGAAAGACGAATCCTAAGGCGCTGGCGACCAGCGATGTCATTGAAAACACGGCAAATATACAACAAGCGATGCGAGCGTACCAGTTTCGCTGGTCGCGATCCCGTCGACGTGGGGCCAGGCTGGTCGGCCGAGATTTCACTCCGCCATTCCGATTCAAATAGAAAAGCGGTGTTCTCTCGTCGGCGTCATCAACGTCGCCCTCATACAGCGAAAGCTGACTAGCTTCTCGTCGTGTTTTTGGGGCCGAATTCCCATTACCGTGTTTTGGACCATAAGTCCGAGGAGATCCTGGTCTGGAAGAAGCTCGAGAGCTAGATATATGATGCGGAGTGCGAAGAGATTGGTGAGAGCTTTTGTGATGCGCATGCCTGACCGGAGGGCCGCTGCTATCATCGGTGTTGGGATTGGTATAGCCTCGACCGATATGACTCCGAACGCCAGGTGGATTTCCAATCAAGCGAACAGTATTTGAGCCGCCCACGCCATCAGAAGTATAATCATCGTAAGGAGGTTGATTCTTATAGGCATGGCTCGTTCCGAATTTCATATTCTTCCGAGATCTGCCTTGGGTGCTGTCAAGAGCTTGTCGACGAGGATCCGACAGCGAAGTTACGCTAGAAGTTCGCGAATGCCTAGGCCGCGCTTTATCAGCAGGGTTGGATTCGTAGACAAAGGTTTCTTCGCTATCAGAAGATTCAGCATCATCCAAAGTATCATTAATCCTTTGCTCGAAGATGTCAGCTTTGGTGGTTTCTAAGTATTATCAAGGGATGTTAGCTGCTGTTAGTTCAGAGGAACTTGTGGAGTAAGGCTTACGAGTACCGGGTCCTGTAACTCGTTTTTGCCGCTTCTTCTTTTCTTTCTTTGCGGGGCGAATCGTCTCTTGGCTAGCCTTCTTCGTGAGACGAACTGTCCCCGCCGGGTTGATTTGTTGAGGAATCGATGTGACGGTTTCGATTTCTGCTCTAACATCACCGCTGGCCTCTTGACCCTTCGCTGAAGAGCCACTGACCGTTGGTCGTCGAGAGACCGTCCTGGAAGGAGCTCGGCTCGGAGGCTTTCGGTCGCTTAGATTGCCAGTATCAGATTCGGACTCCGGTGCCGTTCCTCTTGTCGTTGCGATACTAGAATCCGAAGGACGAGTGCTCATACTAGAAGTCTCCTGGCGACGTTGCTCTGCTTCCATGAGGCGAGCATCGATGCTTCTATTCCCCATTCCAATAGCAGGTGTACTAGGCAAACTGCTTTCGGTGACCGTCTCCAAAGGCGCAGGACTCGCCAAAGGTCTCGGTGGTCGCACAGCGGTATGGTGAAAGTATGAAGTTCCCTCGTTCGACTCGTCTCCTGATCGCCCTGGACCTGGGCTTCCTCTGTCTCGGATAGCCATCGAAGGAGGCGGAAGCGTGAGATTCGAATCCAACGGCCTTCTAGGAGAGGTGAGGGAAGAAGATCGGTTGTTTGGAGGCGGGGAACGAGAGAGAGTTAAACGGGGAGAGGTCGGCCAATGGGGCACATTTGGATTGATTGGTCGCTGCGGACGAGGCGAGAGGGGTTGCGGTTGCTCCGTGTTCACAGGTTGGCTGCCACCACCACCAGCTGTCGTTTGCGCAACTGCAGGAGATAATTGGGAACTAGTAGTGCTGGTTAATCTGGCGATTGAAGAGGAAGATATCGACCTTGCCGGCGACGGAGACGCCACTCTTTTGCGAGACTCTTGTGCAGAAGAAACCCTGCGATTCTTCGGCCCAGTTACCTGCGATGGCAGTTGGAGTGCAGGAGATGAGGTTCGAGATGGGACACCTGGAGTCGTGGTTGTCGGAGCTGTCAAGGTTGCTCCTGAGTCTTTGTCCTTCATTTGAGGAAACTCCACCAGGCTGTTCGGGGTGGAGGTCTCCCTGTGGAGATTTGTCGCACTGTTGTTCCGCGACATTTTTTTAGACTTTTGTTACTGCTATCCCGGCTAGTGGTGCACCCACTGAAGATAGATATCCAGTTCCCGCCAGGTCGACTTGGGGTGGGAAAGAGCACAGATCCAAGCGGGGACACCGGGGGAACAAGAGACGATCGTCTTCTTTTGGGGGGTTAGGAAATGAAAGAATGCTTTGTCTCCGGAAGCATCAAAGAAGAAAACTTGGGTTAAAAGCGACCCCCAAAATCGGGAAAGAGCAAGAAGGAAGGAAGGAAGGCAATGAGAGATTAGTGATAAAAAGGTGTCAGTATCAAGCGAACAGCACACAAGGAGGCACAAGTCTAATTTTCTCAGCAGGCACGTCTGTTTCGTCCAAAAGAAGTCTGCCGACCCTTGATTCGTTCTTCTGCTCGCCGCTAGGGCTATGGTGAACGAGGGGAGGAGATGGAGATGCGATGTGATTCGTGTTCACTGGGAAGAGGAGAACAATCCAGAGGCGATTGCATTGGCCGATTGATGGTCTAATGCATGTAAAACGAGCTAGGCCTTCTTTCGCTGAGGGTTTTGTATGCACGATTGACAAGTCGGAATGCCGAGCTCTTTTAGCAGAGAATTCTTTTTGGGGGGAATTTTGATGAACAGATCCACCCAGATGTTCGTGGGGAAAGACTGGAAGAAGCGGAGCGGCAGCGGGAAGAAGATGAGACCCTTATTTTTCCTGGATAGCAGCGATGGGGTGGGAGATGTCAGACGGGGGTTTGTCGGACTGCAGGTGAAAACAGGTGTACCTGAGGGAGAGGAAGAGACGATGGAAGTGATGATGCATGCGAGGGAGAAGGATGGTTCGAAACGAGCAGCCAGCTGGTTGGTTCGTCGGAGAGTCTGATCCGGGTCCTTTTCCTTTTTCCTTTTCTTTTCTTTTCTTTCTCCTCCGGGGAAGGTTCGTGATTGTCGGGTGTGTGTGTGATGTAGGCTATTGAACGTGGTGGATATATGTACGTGGTTTTGTCGAGGGTGTGATGATGTGGTGGTTGTGATGGTTGTGGTGGTGTTGACGTTGACGTTGCGGGAAAGGGAAGCGATGTGATGTGTCTCTGCTTTCTTTCGTCTTTCTCCTTCTCACCCGCAGGAAAACTGCTGCTGCTGCTCAGGGGTCTCCCTTCGCTCCCTTGAACAACAATAATAATGACGACGGCTGCAGATTTATTAACAGGAACACACAAACAACCTTCGTTTCTTCCCACCAATTCTACAAATGATCATATGGTACACTTCTTCTCTATTGAAATAAAGATGGATGGGGGGTGGTAGACGGTCTCTCCCCTTCCCGTTCCTGTCGATTCTTTATCCTCCTTCTCTCACGAGGTACGCCAACGGAGCATCTAATCATGGAAATTCTCAGATTGGCGATAAGAAGCGAGCCTGAAAGAAATCAAACCTTCCAAAAAAACAATCTAACGATTTTTTCTCTCAGGGCGTGTGGAAAAGGCTTGTTTGTGGTAAAAACAGTAGTCTCGGGGTAAAACTGTGACCTTAATTGGTCCGTCTATTTTTTTGCTGGCTGGGAAATCCACCTCCAGACGATGGGAACTACTACAGTATGCCACCGACACACACACACACAACGGTCATGGGAATGCAAATTAAAAAACCTTCGCTTTCGATAGGATGGAAAAAAACGCCTAGCGCTGCGGGTACCTCCCTCTCAAGCCGCTGCTGCATGGACATGCCTACCGAAGTACCATTAGGTATCGCTGGAGGGCCTAACTCAAGACCATCGGGAACGTTCTGAAGCCCTGCAAAGACAGCCTTATGGTAACTGCCAATCTGGATCTCGACGTCTTCCTAGGTGCAAGACTCCTACGAGCACACATTCAAATAAAGAGATATTGTTTCCGCAATTTCACACGGCTCAGGGTTTCGGACTTCTTTTCCATCTCTTTCCCTCACCAACAGGAATAACTCGATAGACACAAAAATCCAAAAGTGGTGTGGGGAAGGGCTTCGATGAGTTGTCCAACGTTGAAAAGATTCCTTGTCACACTCGCCGGACCCCTGGCCATTCTCGCCTTTCTTCCGTCCACTGCAGCTTCTGGCTTCGGCATCCTTTTTTCTACGAATGACGCAGGTGTAGGATGATGCTTCGTTGACCAGGGCCACCCGTCGACGAACAAGCCCGCTGCGGCGGGAAAATATCGGTTTGAGAGTCGACCATCATTCCTCGTGCATGTTTCTTTCCCTCAGGATTTTCCCGGCAAGGCCAAAACAACCGTTTTGAACAGCATGGCTGCAGCCCCAAAAACAGGTTTGAGGCACACTTCTCCCGCCGCCATCATCGCTGTGGTAAAACGTTGAGGCGGCACAAGGGAGATGGTCGGTGGCTCAACCAGTTGGAAAGGCTGGAAAGCTAAAGGCTGGAAACGTAATCCAAAATCGAAGCGGCACCGAATTCGATCATCGCAGTCGCTTTTTTTTTTTTTTTTTTTTTTTTTTTTTTTTTTTTTTCCACTCCCACGCATGCGCCTTTTCAAATAAAATACAAATGGTACTGAAAAGTATCAATGGAGACTAGGATCCCTTCCTACGCAATTCGAATTAATTCTCGCCTTCTTCCTCTCGCCCGGAGAAAATTCGCAGACTTTGATTAAAAACTGGTGGAGCCCTGTTCGCAATGATGTTTGCACCCTCGGATGCACATGCCACTGCCAACCGCAATGCCGTTCTCTCCAATTCGTTTTTCCTGTTCTCCAACAAGGACGAAAACATACAGAGCCACTGTCGGCTGAACACGCTCTAGATTCCGATTGAAAAGAAATGAAAATATTCCACCATGGAAGGCTTGTAAAATGAAAATTTTCATTCTTCTTCCCGCTCTCCGTTATTTCGTATACACGTGTCACTCCGTGGGGTGAAAGTGAAATAACCTGGTCTCGTAGATGACCCATCATCGACAAGAAAAAAAAAAAAAAAAAGGATAAGTCCCAGCGCGGAGTCCGACCTTCGACGCGATGATGAGTTGGCAGCCGTGGAGGGGCCGCGCTGCGCTCAACAAAACAAAAGCGAGATAGGCAGAAAAGGGAAGCAGCCGACCATCTCCAAAAGTTAAAAACATGGATCTGGGAGTGGATATTATCAACCTGCGTTTGACGTCCTTCGCTCACGTTTCCGATTTGCCCGATGATGCAGGTCACTATAGATAACGGGAATGACTCTTCGCACCTGTGGGAAAAAAAAAAAAAAAAAAAAAAGGCGTTGAAACTTAAGAAGCTCGGGACCACTTGAGGTCTTGGGGAGCAGCCAAGTTTGCACTATTCCCAAACTTCGAAGTGGAGCTAATTGTAAGGAAATACGATGGCACTAGCGATATCCATGATACGATGAAAATCGCTTGCGTCGGCACCAATGGCCTACTGGGGTTTTTTCGACGCCAACTTTTGAGTCTAGACCCAAATACATCGTTTGGTCACACTATATCCATTTTTATTTTATTTTTGACGGATCGGGTTAAGACCTTTTCCTTTGTCCCAATGAAGACTGATCATGTCTACCAGCGACAGTACCATTCAGCCCTTGAGCTCCAGCTAGAGAGCTAGAAAATTACATATTTGGTGACAAAAAGACCTTGTAGACTTATAAACCATTTCGGCTTAGCACCTGAATAGCAAAAAACAGGACAATCTGCAGTGCCGAGACTGGACTGCAGTCAGCTGTAATTATAAGCTGGGTTGTAGGATAAAATTATGCAAAATAGCGGCGAGCTTAAAAGGCTGAAGGCTCCGTCACTGTCGTTTCCACCGAATCTTCATCGCATCGCTTATTTTTTCAGCCCTCACATACCGTATGGTATACCGGAACCGAAAAACAAGGCCGGAAACCCATCCAAAGCCGATCTGGTGTGCCGTGACGTTCCCTTGAAAAACGTGAATTCTTATTATGCCTAGACTACTTATTATGCACATATCACGAATTGCGAAAATCATTTATCTGCATGCAGCCGAGTCCTTATTATTATTGTCGTTTTTTTACCAGACTTTAACCGCGGCGTATCTTTGAAAGTTCGGTTTTTGATCCGAGGGTTATAGCGTATATACCTCAATATGATATTGCTAGCCAATCACGCCAATGTGGTTCCTGCTATCAAATCCAGCGCGCCGGGAAATCTCGAAAGAAAAGTCATGGCACGGCATGGTATATAATCGAGGTTGTGTTAAAGATTTTGCAACGCAGCTTCCAAGCTTCTGGAGCTCCGAGATTTCGTACTTTGTGTAATTGTCGACATGTCTCACGAAGCCAGTCGCCAGTCGGATTGCATCGCGTAGACGGATTTGTCTCGCAAGCTAGATAGAGTTCTAGCTAGACCTGACCTGGTGACATTCGAATATGCGGCTAGTATACTCTAGCACTTGGCCTTGTTATATTCATGTTTAGATATCTTCATATAGTTCCTACTCTCTTTGCGAAATTATATCTTTGGTTCCACAGATCTTATCAACTTAAGTACTTAGTCTTAGCTATATTAGATGTGAGCCTGCGAACACGAGATATTTCTCGCTAAAACTTAGGATATCGATGTTTGAGATGTTATATACAGATGAAATTTAAAACGTACGAACCATAACAGTGCAAAATATCGATCAAAAACGATAAGATAAAGAATAAAATAGCAAGCCAAGGTTAATATCGTGGGCTTAGGGTATTAAACTCAAACTTCTCCTTCTTCACTGTTAAAACTCTCCCTCTCTCTCATAACGCCAACCTCAAAAAATAAGAACAAAAAACATACACAAAGAAATGACCTAACTTTTTATATCTAAAAAAATGACTCTCTTCACCGCACCTTAATCTACAAGACATTTTCTGCCGAATCTGAGAATGGATTAGGATCTAACTTCTCTTTCAGCACCGTTCGGCCGTCGACAAGCTTCAGCCTCGGTGTGCCTGGAACATGATACTCACTCAATCCATTTCCATTACCGCTGCTGCCATTCACAACCGCGCGCTCCGGTGGCCTCATCACGACCACCCGCTGCTTTTCGAGATGCGATGCGGGACTGTTACTACTAATAGCAGTAGATCCCGCCATCCCGCTGAACGGACACCGACCCGCACCTGAGCTTGCCATGAGATGGGTAGCTTCCTCGATGGGACGTCCTAGGATGGTCTTACCGCTTTCCGAGCTCCTCACGCTCGATTCCGTGCTACTGCTCCCCACGGAGGCACCGTCGTCTCCGAGTATCTTCCTACCGTGGAGGTACCCCTCGCGTAGTTCCTCGCGGTCGCTCAACCCGGTGTTATTATTGTCGTCGTCGAGATATTCGAGACCGTCGGCGTTGTGCCAACGTTCCATCAGGTCGTTTTGGATCCAGATTACCTTTCCAAGGGCTTTGACTATTGCGATCTTTTTGTAGAGTTCGAGACGGGGGTGGGAGAGGATGGCTTCGAACATGGCGTCTTGGATGAATCCTAGACAGACGCCGAGGAAGACGTAGTCTACGTGGAGTGGGTTTTTACGACCTTTGCCGACGTGCATCAAGCTATATATATTTAGAAGGGGGAAGTGAGTTTGGAGTTAGCTGTATACTGATACGTATGTATGATCGCTAAAATTCCTAGTGCTGGTGTTTATTTTCATTCGTATAGTTCGTGAACTTACCCTACTTTGTCGAGGTACTCCCAATATTCCATACGGGTGCAGTCAGAATTCAGTTTTGTTAGATACCATCGTAAGAACTATAACATATAAAAAAAATATCATGGTTAGTAAATACTTGAATATATATACATTCTCGTATTAATATTTTCGATTATATGAGATAGATGGTGGGTATGTTTGTGTATGATGACCATACCATTTTTCGATGCTGGATCTGAGCACTATCTTCTGTCGCCCAATGCTCAACCGGACCTTCATTCTTGCTATCCCTCGTGGTAAACACTCGAGCTGTGATGTCGTATCTGAGAAGTTTCTTATATACAATATTGACAATCGCGGGTATGAGCGCCTTTACATATTTTTGCCCCGTGATCAGAGCTTGTACGTCGTCTAAAAGTAATAGAAGCCAATTTCAAAAACATACACGTTAGTCAATGTTCCCAAATTCAAATATGGTGATAGCGGGGGCGTTTAAATTTTTTTTTTTTTTTTTGGGGGGGGGGGGGTTTATGGGTTTAATTATAAATTGACGAACCAGGTCCGAATTCTAGAAATGATTGTAAAAATGATACTCTGGCGGGGAGAGAGGTGTACAGATCGGAACGTTCGACGTGTTCCATTGACTTGGGCATCGGTTTACCCTCCTCTGGTGCCGGTGAGCTACCGGTTTCGTTTTCGTCCGACATTTTTGAATTTTTTCGAATTCGAATATCAAAGTTTGAACCAGACGTTAACTGGACGATAAATTATAAAGTTATTATCAAATCGATTTGTATTTTTTTTGATATGTCAGATCTGGCTATAGCTACGAGACTATATATAATATATCAGATTTTTAATTTTTAAAAGAAATACGAGCGGAGTTGATCTAGAAAGATGCGAAAACGAATGATGATGATTCCACGTGGAAAAAGAGACATTCTAACCGTCTTTTATATATTTCAATAGCCTGGTATCAGCCATGGTTCTCTGTCGCTCAAGCTAGCTTACAAACAGCTAGCATGTCGTATGAAGCTTAGATCATATCGCACTCTAAAGCTCTTTCCTTCAACCAAGAAAAAATATTCTTCACAAATAAATCTGTAACATATCGGATAAACTAGGGACGGCCCTCGCCGAGGGTAATTCAACAGTGCACTGTCGTATGATATCTCAACAATATTATCTTAGTGTGAGGTTTTTGGGCGGAAGTGGTCTGCACCTCACCTGATACTTTCTTGCGTTGTGGGATCCGGATTTTCATTGGTTCCAGAGCGGGCACTGTTCGATAGTATGTATGTAACGGTCCTGCAGATGTGGAGTTCCGAAAAGCACGCCACACTTGGAGTTCTAGCCTCTGAGGATTTTCTCAAACAAGTTTCGAGTTTCCCGTGAGGAATCTTCGGTTGACGGGATTTGATCGATTTGGATGGCTTTCCATTGGCTGAACAACATCAGGTATTCGTTTTTTTTTTTTTAAAGAATTTTCTTAGTGGTGGGATGAGGCTCGGAATCGCGCGAAGGGATTGTGTTCATTTTGATTTGGTCCTCGCGAAAAAAGTAAGATTACATGATGCAAGTCGGGCACGTTTTGTGGCTTGCAAATTTGCGAAAAGCGTACAGAATTAGCAGGCAATAGAGGGGATCGTTCGCGAATTAATTCGTGAGCGAGGTTTCGAAGGCCGAATCTTCGTGCGATGGTTATATGCACAGATATACACAAGGCTTTTAGTTATCGCGAGGCATATCGCATGCGCATGTTACTTGCAAAACACCCTGCTTCGAGCGCCTAGATTCGAGGCTACTTGCGACTATACTTGTAACATTTGTGACGGTGGGGCCGGGTCTCGGAATCGGTATTCAAGCGCGGATGAGAGTTACCAATGTTCATTGTAACTTGGCACCGGGACTAGAAGAGGGGTGGAGGGGATGGTTTTTCCATCCTCATATCTATCATTAGAAAAAATAAATAAATAAAATAAAATAAATTTGATCGAGTTTGTGACATGATGTTCGCATTCGAACTCGGCACGAGGAATTGGATTTTCGAAGGAATTCCGAAGTGGACCGCCCGCGCGCGTGACCGATTGCGATATCGTACGTTTCTACACGATGATCAGGATGGCACGTACGATAGGCACAACTTTTGTATGTAATATACACTCTAGATCTAGGATTGGAGATTGCGCTGCGCCGAGTGAGCTGAGATTACGTCTTTTTAAAATTTTTTAAGATTAATGATCCGGATCCATGATTCTATATATGTACCCGACGTTCAAATAGCATATATATGAGGCCTTGAGGTATACCAAAATTAAATAACATGGACGGCTAACTTTGAAATATATATCCATGTTGTCATGCGACATAGTCAGTATATACTTTCGTAGATGGATATTTATATTCCGCTGCCTCGGCTACGCATAATATCAGAAGAGTATAGCCTCCCATTAAAATGAGGGATCCTGTTCCTGCATCCTGTTCCTGCATAAAACCTCCGTGAGAACCTTAAATATCCCATCATCTAAATTAAATTCGAACAATTATGAGTATGATTCAAGTTGTATTGAGATTTGACGTGCCAAGATGCTAGATATTATTATCCGTGCTTGCATGCATAGCGGCTCAAAATTATTTTTATTTTATTTTTTTGACAGACATCTCCGCCGTCCGCAGGTCCGATGTCGAGTGGGTGCAAATATAGGCAATTCTACGACATTGCGCATCATAGAAGATCGAAAAGGGAAATTTTTTGAAATATTTTGGAGGAAACACGGGAGGAGGATATTATTACATCGATACACGGCTACACGGCATACCTTTGAGATTACAAGATTTGATGATATATACGCCATTCCTCGTGGTCCGTGGATTGGGGAATCGATTTTGAGGCGGCGAATTTGAAAAAGAGATGATGATGATGATGATGTGATTGATTTTGTAATCTTCGACGAGCAGAGGGTAGATACGGGAGGAGAGGGGGATTTTTTGGGTGGGATATCGATCTACGGGTTTACGTTTTTGTGGAATTCTCAAATTTTGGGGGGGTTTTCTTTGATGATGCTATCGTGAAACGTCATTCTTATAATCAGACGAACATGTTTTGGTGCTTAGAATGTTGGTTGGAATTTTATCGTGACCAATGTTAATTACTAGGCTAAAGCTATTATTATCGTTCGAATGAAGATATAACTAGTCTCTGGGAACGTTCAATGGGGATTAGCAGAAAAGAGGAGATAGGGTCCGTCGGCACTAATTCACCGACGGGACACCGGATAGTTCATTCGCGCTGCTGAGCGGTTTTGTGATTTCATCAAAGATTTTTTTTGTTTTTCTTTATTATTTTTCTCCTCTCCTGGGATCCCAATGGAATCCCGCCGGTCGATGGTAAAAAAGGGTCTGATTTGTTTACTTTGTGAGGATGAATTTGTAAGAATATGAAACTGGTAATTTTGATAATATGATCGATAGGGATCTTTGCGTGCATCGAGGATGCAATGCTAGACGTCGATAAAACTTGATATTCGACTATGCAGGCAGGCGGATTGTGATGCGCATCGCCACCACCACCACCACCACCATGGATATGGGGGGAACCGCAGTAGCCCGACCAATCGGGTGGCGGGAGGTAGAAGTGCAGACCTGGACCCTTGAAGATCACAAAAAATGTGTCGATTTTTGTTGATGCAAAGTTACCAAAAGGGGAGATTTTGAGGCCGAAAGAGACGCGTACCCATTCAAAGATCCGCTGATATTCCGGGGACGCAGGAGCAGGGGATGGACTGGGATGGACTGGGATGGACGGGGGCATTGGAACGGGGGGACCTGCGTCTGGACAGGTGCCCCCCGCCCCACTCTGCGAAACGCACTTGGCCGCAGCGGGAAAGGGCAAAATCCTGCACGCTCTGGTGGCTCTGGTGGCTCTGGTGCGTTGTGGGCGGGTCTTTCCTGTTTGGGGAATATGTTTATTTTTTGGACGGAGAATAAACATAAACACCATCATCAACGTCAACAAAACACGGCGCAGGCTAACTCGAAAAACTTCAATTGAATCGAATCGAATCGAACGAATCGCATCGAATCAGGGGGGACACACACTCCTCCAAAAGCAATTATCGCCTGAACGGATCCTCTTGTACATGCAGTAATGCACTACGTAGTATCAGTGGCTAACTATTACTGACTGACTGACTGACTGATTGACTGACTGAGTCTAACCTGTTCACCTTCCATCGCCACCGCACACCCTCTCTCCACTGAAATCCTCAGAACCACTCCGAGGATTGCAACCGAACCCTTTTGATATCAGCAGGTGAGCACAGTGGCAATTGAAATCGTTCCTCTTCTTTTTCTGTCGTTCCTCGTTATTTTTGTTTTCGATTTGATGAGGGTCCGGTCCCACATGTTCCCGTCTTGAAAAATTTTTAGTCTCGGTGTGTGTGACCTTGAGGCGGCGGAGTTCGATGAACGGGATGCAGATAATATGAGCCTTTAGACTCATCCGCTTGTCATCACGCATGATTGATTCCATCCTCCCCTCTTGTGATTGGCAAAAGAAAAATTATTGATACCTCCCGCGCCCTCACTCGAGAGAGAGAGGGAGGTTGTGTGTGTGTGTGTGTGTGTGTGTGCCGTCCCCACTCTCGTCCAGACCTCGTTCGTGCCTTCTCCTTCTGTTGTATTCTACGCTATTCTTCCCACACACCAACTACTGACTGATACACTCACTCACACTCTCACACACCCGGGTATACGCACACAAACACCCCTTTCTTGCCTCCCTCGTCCGCTTAGTTTTTTTTGTTATCTTTTTGTTATTTTATTATTTCCTATTTCTCACACTTCCCCCCCTCCCCCCGTCGACGCTCCGACGTCGAACGTCTTTATATTTCTTTTATTATTCATTTACACCTCACCGCGGAGTTGCACCTGTTCCCCTTCTGGTTCTTCTTCTTCTTCTTCTCATCTCCCCTCTGCTCTTCATCGCAACCGTCGACATCAACATCAACAACAAAACATAAACAATTATCACTAACTGACCTGCCCCCAAAAAGGCATATTGCTACTTATCCGAATCATCAACTGCATCCGAATACCCAACAACATCCTCCTCCACGCTTCAATCAAGAAATAACTTCCGACTTTACTCTGCTATCACTTCTCTCTAAAGCTCCATTTTTGTCGACAACAACATAACATTCTACAGCCGAGGCGAAGCAAGAGCTCGGAATTCACCTCCACCCGGTTACTAGGGCAGCTCGCTTCGATAGACGCATTCCTGGCTTCTGTCTTCGCGTTCTTTCACCCCCCCCCCCCCCAAACCCCCCCCNTCCCTTCATACCAAAGAAGACCTATCACACAACTGAGGGGGAAAAAGAGTGAAATCGCATCAAGTTCTACAGCGTTGCAGCGTTTGTCGAGACAAGCTTGTCACATTCACATTAGGTGTGATATCCTGCAAGTCTACTTCGTTCCCGTTTGGTCAAAACTTCAAATATCACTTGCCGCCTACCCTAGCAGACTTTTTTCCTGTGCTTTGCTCGTTATTTTTATTTTAGGCCTTTGCTTATACACTTTGCCGCTACGGGCCTGAGTCAGTTTGCAACATACGAAAAAAATAAAAATACAATTATTGAAAAAAAAAAAAATTATCTGTTTATGCAACCGACTTGTCGCTAATTATCCTTTCCTTCCCTGCTCTCTCGGAGGCAGCTTTTCATTTTACTTCAACAGTCGCACAAAGCCATATCTCACAATGGTCCTTTCCTATTCTCCACATAGACAAGGAGGACCAACTCCTGTTGAAAACACCCCACCATTCACGCCTTTCAAGCGTTCCAACAGCGGCCTCAACTATATGGATGTGCCACGTCATACACCCTCTCCGATTCCCCAAACACGCGCCACCACAAGACGTCAAGGTACTTTGGCTAGAACAAAAAGTTCGCCGACAAGAGTTGCTCTTGAAGTCTCTTCCACCAACAATCTGAATTGCACACCTCCACCACCGGCTCCTCAGGCCGCCGGTGAGACCAAGATGGCCATCGTTCCTGAACCTTTCAAATCTAGGCAATTGCGGGGCAGAGGCATCGAAAATACCCCCGCCGTCAGCAGTCCGCTCAAAAGGCGAGAAACATCAGCGACATCTGAGGCTGGGGATTTAGCTTCTCCTAGAGTTAAACGTCGTTCTCAAGATGGCATCAATCGCTCCTCGTCCTCGCGATCCTCGCGATCATCTTCCCCGGCTTCGGGTTCCGATTCATCGAGCACCGGTAGAAGTAAGACTAGCCGTACCTCAGTATTCTCTTCCAGCGTCGGAAAGCCGATCTCACACACGCCTAAGCGGCCGACTACCTTGAAGAAAGTAGTCAATACACATCACTTTGAGAAACCAAAGATTGCACGATCTCGACTCCAATCCGCAAAACCTCCCATTTTTAATGTCTCGACACCTTTGGCGCCAGCCAAGGTGAAACGAATTGGCTCTTTTGACAATTTTGTTTCACCAGCTCCAAAAGAACCCGTTTATCCCCAGAGTGCCAGTGTAGAAGTGACCGGAACCCCATTTGTTTCCAAGATCACATCGGACACACCTTTCAAGAAACCTCTCCCAGCTCCATTTCCTAGACCAACTTTCACACCTGTCATGCCTCAGCAAATCTCCTTCGCAACGCCTCAGATTGCCAAGCCGTTTCAACCGCATCCGACGGCTTTCATGTCCACCGGTCTCCTCACAAAGAAAAATCGTCCTGCAGCTGCCAATGGATCTGCTTTTCTTCCACCTGAAACACCATGCAAAAAGCCGACCTTTATGACAAGGAAACCAACGATGGTTAACAATGCACCTCCAGATATGCCATTCACTAGTAAGGGAAGAGGTAGACTCAATTTCACAAGGACGGAAAGCTTTGCGAGCATAGCCGATTCTGGATCGCCAGAAGCTAGTCAGGCGAACAGCCAACAGCAAGAGTATCTTCAAACCCCGACCAAGCGAATTCACCCCTCGGACAGCTCTGGTAGCCTCCGAAGAATCAATAAAAGATGGAAGAATGAAGCATCTTGTAAGTACTTGCATATGTTTGGGAACTAGATGGTATAGTTGTTGCTAACGGATCTTGCAGTGTCCCAAGAATCAGCCCCTCCCCAGACCCCAACCGGTAATGTCGGATATATTGATCTTGATGCGAGCAGTTTGTCGATCTCCGGAAAGCCTTCGCAACCTCTGTTCATCTCGACTCCCCATCCGTCAACTCCTCGATCTGCCAGAGATTTGTTTGGCAACTTGACTCACACACCTGAGAACGGCGGCAACTCGCCTAACCAATCGTTCAATACATCCGGTCTTGAGCAAACCATGACTCCTGTGATGGATCGCACTTCGAAAACATTCTCTAAGGAATG
This sequence comes from Arthrobotrys entomopaga, assembly GCA_012184315.1. Classification (NCBI taxonomy): domain Eukaryota; kingdom Fungi; phylum Ascomycota; class Orbiliomycetes; order Orbiliales; family Orbiliaceae; genus Arthrobotrys; species Arthrobotrys entomopaga. The sequence continues at coordinate 18,433 of LDDX01000104.1, forward strand.
GGATCCTTCGTTGGAAAGTAAATTTGCCAAGGTTACCCAAGTTGGAGCTGGTGAATTCTCAGTGGTGTTTGATGTTGAGGAGAAAATGTCTTCTCAAACTTCCACCCAGCTCATCACTCCAGAGAATTCATCTGAAAACGGGTCCCCACCAAACCCGCCAGATATGATGCCTCGACATTACGCTGTCAAGCGTGTGCAATTCCATGGTCAAAGAGATCGCGATGTCCGAATTGAAGAAGTTTCTATCTTGAAATCTGTTGGCAAGCACAAGAATGTTATCGAATACATCAATAGCTGGGAGACTACTATAAACCACAGAGTTTATATTCAAACTGAATTCTGTGATCTTGGGGGTTTGGATAACTTTCTCTCTGATTATGGTAATCACGGACGGCTGGATCCGTTCAGAATCTGGAAGACATTCACCGAAATTTCCGAGGTAAGATATTCTTTTGTTTTTGTTTCCGTTTTGGGGCAGATCTGATTTGCTAACCTGGGTGTTTAGGGAGTGGATCACATTCATGATATGGGTTTCTTGCACCTCGATCTTAAGCCTTCCAACGTTCTTATCTCATATGATGGAACTCTCAAGATCGCCGACTTTGGCATGGCTACAAAATACCCCGCGAGCCGAAGCTTGGAACGCGAAGGTGATAGAGAATATCTAGCCCCGGAGGTCCTTCAGAGACATCAATACGACAAACCTGCAGACATCTTTTCACTCGGGCTCACTCTCTTAGAAATCGCCGCCAATGTTCAACTCCCAGACAACGGTCCCTCTTGGCAAAAACTTCGTGCTGGAGATCTCAGTGAAATCCCTGACCTCACTCCTGAGGGGCTCATGCACAGTTGTATCCGCGATGAGCGTGGATTCCCTGTTGTAATCAGCGACGATTCTATCGGTGAAATCGGCAACGAATCATTCAGCCAAGATGCTAGCTTTAGCATTTCCCCCGCATCTCACCTCGAAGGGATGGTTGGAAAATTCGCCAACAACCCCCACTTTAGAGCTCGTCAGACCCAGGATTGCATCGAACCGCCAAAATTCATGGAAGGAGGTAGCTTGAAATCTATGATCAACTGGCTCATTTCCCCTAATCCACACCTTCGCCCAACTACATCGGATATTCTAACCTCTCCTGAGGTACGCTGGATCAAGTCACGGAGGAGGTGCGGTGCCTTGGTATACGAGGGCGAATGGGGACCACTAGAGGCTACCCCGGGATCCTCCGAAGATATGGACATCACTGATCTGTCGACTCAAAGACTGGATGACGATGGCGAAGATTGGGTCATGATGGAGTGATATATTGTTCTAGAGGGTTAATTTACGACATTATGAGTTAAGACCCGGTTTTCTTTTGTCCTTTCACATCACGATCTTGCCCCTTTTTTTTTTTTTCTAGCTTCATGATTAAGTATATATACTATTACACGAGACCAAAATCCCGCTTCAATTCTACTATACCCTGTTCTTTTTTTTTTCTTCTCTTTTTTGTTTTCTCTTGCCATTTTGATTTTTGTTATTGTCTTCACTTCTTTTGTCCTCGAAATGAGGATATTGTTATATTACACGCTGACTCTCCTTTGAAACTTTGGATCTTGTATCAAAACCCCAAGCCAGGCCTGCAATATTTCTACCAATCAGGAAATCTTGGCGCGGGATGGAATCAACCTTTACATATTATTATTCTCTTGTATAATCTTTCTTCTCGATTCTTCCCTTCCCCCTTCTTTTTCTCTCAACTCTTTTTTTACCATTACGCCCGACTCTTTTTTTTAATGCATTTAATTCTGGCGTACGTAGTGTTTGATATTTTCAACTTGTCTGGAGGGGCCTTTTCTTCTTCTTAGCGTTTGTTTCTTTATTATTTTCTAGATTCTTGTTACTTTTTTAAGGAGTCATGAGCCTTTTTTTGTAAATTGATAAATGGCATTGGCATATGGCGTTTTTTTATGTCGTTCGAACGTTATATTGAAATATATCCAAAAAAAAAAAAAAAAAAAAACGTGGTAATTGGGAGATGTGTATTCAAAATGTGAGATATATTGTGAATAATATATTCAAGGCTGCCATTCCGTCACATCCCACATGGGCCCATCCTCCAAATCTTCCCAGAAAACTGTCCGACCCCTAGTAGATTCCACCATGACCGTTCCAACCCGTGGAGTTAATCCGTACTCCCTCGAATCAAACTTCAACTTGCCACGTCCCCTCCGAGTAGTATCCTCGTATTCCGCCACACCCACCAAAGTGATCCTACGTAACTCATACCATCCTACCCGCAACCATCCCCGTACTATACCCTCCACCCCTGCACGATAACTCGGTGTGGGTTGTTGTCGCCAGTTTAGGGGTATCCTAGAGCTATACCTCATCATACCCAACCCGGCGTCATGCGGCCATTGTAGCCTCAACTCCTCGAGTTTTGGGAGGGTGGTGATTATATCGCTTGTTACGTCCGGGTTATTCCACGGCCATAAATCTACTAGTCTTTTCCCGCTTATGAGGGAGAGTTTCGTAATGTTTGGGAATACGCGGGAGATTTCTGGGGAGAATTGTGGTGAGTAGACGGTATCCCAGTGTAGACTTAATTCTTCCAGGTTGGTGAATAGATTTGGGGGATGGGTTTTTAATACTGCTCCCGGGCTGTTTGTCAGTCCTGGGAAGGTATAGTATAAACCGCTGGCTTTGACGTTTAGTTTTTTTAGGTTGCTTTGGGTGTAGCTGGGGTTTGGGGCGGTGAGGAAGAATCCACATTTGGAGTTTGATTGGTATATATACCGTCCTGGTATTTCCCATCTCTGGAAGCAGAGTTCATCGCAGAGGATGGTGGCGTCTTGGAGGTGAGGTGGGATGGGGAATTCAAGGGTGTTTTTAGTTTCATGTGGTATGCTGAATGTAGATGGTGTGGGCTTGTCCGGCGGTAATGAGTTATTGTCGGATGGAAGGGTGTTTTCGGGCGCGCGGATGTATGATGATGGGATGTTGAGGTATTCTCTTAGGTCTTTGGGGAGAGTGTTGAAGAGTGGTCCTGATATGGGCTGGTAGAAGTATACATTCCCGGATGGGTTGAAGAGTTCCGCTTGTGATGAGCTGGACCAGTAAATGGCGGTGAGTTTGGTTAGTTTGTCGTAGAATGGTGAGGATTGTATGTGTGATAGAACGGCTGTATCTAGGTACGGCCGAAAGTTTTCTCTGGATTTGTATTCGATGTGTAGGTTTGTGACGTTGGGGAAGAGGTGAAGGTTGGAGGTGAATAGTTTGCAGAGTCTAATCATATCCTCCGAGTCGTAGGTTTCGTCTACCTTTCGGCCGTCCTTGAGTATTAGATGTCTATAAAAATATGATATCGACGAGTTAGTGTTTAGCCATGATTCTTGATGTATTTTGTAAGTCCTTGAACTCTTCTTCAAGCTTTTTGCAAACTCTCCTCGTATTACATATTTTATCGTAGAGGACGGAAGTAAAAAAAGGATACTGAAGCTGATATATAATATATATATTATGATATGGTTTATGATGTACAAATGCGTACCTGACATGCTGCCCGATATCACCAAGGCAGCTTGAATCCTGCGTCACGGCATGCTCTGAAAACCTTAAAGATTCGAAAATATAAGGGCGTGCCAAATCGCGACAGGCTTTCGAAAATGTAGAGAAGGGTATCAAGTCTTCAACCGGCATGTATGATAAAATCTCCAGCCATATCTCTGCGGGGAAATTGAAAAAGTCGTATTTCGCCATAATATTTGAGGTTGACCAAGATACGGACAAGCAAACTGGTTTTAGCCTTCCGCGAGAACACTAGAAAGGCACTTGGAGGTAGCTTGTTTGAGGAGTGGGGGGGAAGCTATGTATATAGCTATATCTTAGCTTCATGTTCGAACCGAGATTGAACGGAAACGGAACGTTGATAACGTTTTGCGTCCGAGCTGAAATATTTCGCGCATGTACATATGTGGCACAGCTGCAGGTATGCAATCGAGATTTGGATGTCATCTTATTTTATAGTCAACAACACCATTTCCTAATAATTCCTCGTTAGAAAAACTAGAGGGTACTTATACTATAGGGATGCAAGCGGCTTATGGTAGCCTCGGAGCCAGATTTTTATTAGATGGTATTGTAAATGTAAATCCTAAAATTATCAACGGCTAGCTGAGAGGTCACTTTCTCTCCGTTACAAACATTATTATCTTTTAGCAGATATTTTAATACTCCTTCGCATACTAGATATCCGAGTTTCACGAGACGCTGCACATGTACTAATCTAGATCTTGCAGTCGAGGAGCAACACAAGAGAGAGTGTGGCATTTTGCGAGCACTGCATATCTCCGATGATCACTCATGATCATACTTGTGAATTGTGAAAGGTTTGGTTGAAATCTAGATCAAATGCATTCTCAAGAGCATTACAGAGCACGCGAAACATCCACAAAGGTATTTATCCTCAACTTCACAGCGTGACCGCCCAGATTTTCACACACCCATCAGACCCTGCAGTCGCCACAGTCTTCTCGTCAATCCATACGGCACCATTGCATCCCTCTTTATGAGCGCCCAAAGCTTTGATATTCTTATGATATTCCACCGCGCTATAAATGATGACATTAGTATTCAGGCCTGCGCTAACAATATGCGTTCCAGCCTTGTTCCAAGCGATAGATGTCACACGAGCGGTATGGAAGGCCCATCTGTTCGTTTTGGTTTCACCGGTTGTTACATCGTACAGGAAAATCTTCCCAGAGCTGTCACCTGCTGCGAGTAGAGGGGCGTTAGGAGCGAAAGCTAGCGCGGAGATGGATGATTGGCTTGATTTGAGAACTGAAGTAGGCGATGCTGGAATTTGGTCATCTGATTTGCTGAGCTGGTAGAGATAAACGTTGTTGTTTTGTGCGCCTACAGCTAGGACGCCAGCGGAAGCAGAGTATGCTACACTTGTTGGGGTGTAATCTTTGATAGGTGTCGAGGTGGTCTTTTTGCCATCGACGTACACACAAATCTCTTGGAGGGTGGCTACGAACAGTGTTGATTGGTCCGGTTTGGAACGATCAGGTGCAAAAGCGATTCCACGAGGTTGGCCCTGGGTGCTGGCCAACGAACCGCTGTTTCGTTTTATCAGTTTATTGTTAGGTAATGTTCGGTGAATATGCACTTACACGAAATCCTTGACGCTATTGTCAATCGTCCTCAGAGTATCGTCCATGCCGATAGAGTACATTCGTTTCTCACTTGCGGCAAAGCCGGTTACTTGATTACTATGCGTTTGGCTTTCTGGAACCTCTGCCACCCCTGTTGCTGCATCCCAAGAACAAACCTTGCCATCATAACTTCCTGTCCACAAGGTCTTACCGGCGTCGTCGATTCCAAGACTGGTGATACTCTTTTGATGACCAGATACGATCCTCATAGGCTTATCGGACTTTTCAGAGAGATAGTTGAGGTCGCCAGAGTTTGAAATAGAGATTATGAGGTCATCTGCTCTCTTTGGCCAGACTACTCCGACTTGCTGATCGGAGACTGAGCCGGCGTCACCAAAAGACCAAGTTTGCGTGTTTTTTTGAGCTTCGACGTCCCAAATTTTGACCGTCCGGTCTCCACTGGCGGTAACGAATCGTTTTGAATCGGAGTGCCACGATATCGAATAGATACTACCGACATGATTTTTATCGCCGTCATCGATTTGTGTGACAAACTCGCCGGTCTTCGCGTCCCATAGGAAGATCTTCTTATCGGAACTGACGCTAGCGAGATGCATACCATCTGGTGAAAACGCAATTCCTTGGACAAAGTTTGTGTGTTTGTTGCTTGAGAGGTTGAACTTGAAAGGTGGTCCATGGTAAAAGACAATTCTATTATCATCGCCCCCTGTTGCAGCTCTGTAGGGGCGAGTTGGCTTTATGGATACTGTGTTTACAACATTAGAGTGTCCTGAGATTTCGCCGACAGTGTTTCCTGAACTATCAAATCGTGTTACTCATACTCTCAATCGAAAAATTTGGTTTTTTTTTGTTTTAAAAAAAGGGGGGGAGGTGAGCATACTCCCAGGTTATGCAATGTCCGTATCTTTCTTTTCCATCACCAACAGCTATGATACGTTTCGATTCGCCATCCCAAGCAATATCGGTAATTCTTCCGTTAATGATTCCGTACTCGCCTTTAGTGTTCAAATCCTCGCCGACGCAGTCCCACACGCGAACCATACCAGATACGTCGCCGGAAGCAACATAGTAACCGGATGGCGCGAATCGAGCGACTGTGGTATTTGTTGTGTGGCCAGTGTACTGGATTGATTCCGCAGGAGAGTCGATATCTCGGAGAAAGATTGATTTATTTGACTTTGAAGAAAAATAGTTTAATATTTATTTTTCAGTATGGAGATCGGAGATAGGACCTTACAGCATAAGCGATTCTTTTACCACTCGCATCTGCACTCAATTGGGTCGCTTGTCCTCGAACTGTGGTGGGGGTGGGGGCCCATATTGATTCTGGAGGCATACGTATCCTAATGTCAGCTCGCAAATCCACTAGGTTTGAACGCTGGAGCTAAGCAATGAACCAAGAATACCCACATACGTCTTTTGATAGACATATTCGTATCTCTAAAGCTACAAAAGAGTGTCGAGCTTGGATTTGTTCTCCTTTGGAAGGGGCTTTGTGGTTATGGGATAATTAGTGGTAGGCGGGGCGTAGTGGGGTTGTGCCACTGAGGTGTTGAATGTTGGGTTTAAGGCAGTCGCTGACGGACAAGACCTTATTGCGAGACCAGACGAGACCCGCAAGAACGCGCACATTAATTAGGCGTGTGAAACGCGCAGCCAAAGGAGATGTTGGAATTTAACGCCGCAACACAATTCCCCTACTAGTGCTATGCGATGTTGGAACGGTTTCCCGGTTGTGAGACATTGACACTACTAGAAGGCCCCTTCGGGCCACTTAAACCAGACATACTTGCTGTACCTGCCATATACTACTTGCTGTACCTTTCGATATGAGATCACCTGAAATAAAATATTCAAACTTCTCAGGAATAACAAGCTGTGCCGGCTGCTTCGCGCAGCACTGCCTTCTGAAAGGAAACCTGACTATAAAGCAGTCAGGCACTGTTATGGCCGCTAACTTGAAGCTCTCGTATCAAGAGAAGATATTGGCAATCAAAATTACTCTCGACTCTTACGACTGAACTGAGTATATCTATTATATTGATATATGAAGTAGTTAGTAAGAAATAGCTTGCTCAAGCATCATGATGATCTAGATATATATCCCTCTCTTGCAAATTTTGGGTGAAACCAAAATCAGTCTTTCTATTATCATTTCGAAGGTTTTTGAACAATTGCTGTAAACGAGACCAGGTTTGACGGCCCAATCAAAATATATATCGACATGATTTCATTCCAACGACACAACATGTTAACAAAACATGTGGCTTTGAACATCGCTTACGACGTCTAGGTTACAGATTTGCCTCCAGAGCTCCTAATGAGACATATACATATATATATATATATATATATATATACATCACAGCTCATTATCCCTTCATCAACTGGAGCACTTGAAACACTCCTAGTTACACACGATGTTATTTGGATTAAAACTCTGAGGCTGAATTTGCGGTCCAAAGTTACATCCATGTTCATGAACCCACACTTGGGGACTCGGGTGGTAGAGCCAAAGCTCTGGTCATGGAACAGCGCGAAGATGACATGCAACTTATTTCGCGATACGAAACCAAGGAAATGTCTCCATAGTCATCTACTTTGCATCCATTCCCCCCCGCCACGGAAAAACATATTTTTTTTTTTTCATGCAAAGGTAATATCTGTCACTTCGCTCTCTAATCTTGAAATCACCGGCATATAATTTCAATCCCGTAGTCAAGAACCCCGAACACAGCTCACAAACTCTTTTTCCCAGACCATTTCCCCTATCAATTAATAATTAATATCATTATATACAATATGCGTGGGCACTTGGGGTCCCTTTTTATGCTTGGTTTTCTGGGAGCTAATACTCTGGGTGGATTAATTCCTACGAGCAAACGGGACCAAATAGACCCTCTCGATCGCGCCCATTACGGCCTACGTATCCGAAATGTCCTAGATCATATATATGACAGCGCAAGTCTTGAAAAGCGAGCCGATGGCAAATCGGATTATCCCTGTCGGCCAGGCGGTAGTCCTCAGTATGATGAAAAGCATCGATTGTCTCATTGCATATATAACACTCCTATCGAGAAATATAATCGTGCAATCCGAGATATTCACTACAAACACAAACGGCGAGAACTCGACGACTCAACCGCGGTTTACTTCTATAACAGCTCTAGCGTTTCCACTCCGCAACTTTCCGAACGCGACACCGCAAAAGGGCGTACATATGATGATTCGAATGATGCTCAATGGCAGGTGGATATTTTCGATGTCGATAAGAAGGACGAAGACGATCCTTCTTACATCCTACCCCCTAATTGGACGCGCCAAGACGATGCATACTGCTACCACTCAGGAACGTGGGCCTACGACGTCGAATTCGCGACTATTTTAAGACCCTTTTGTAGTCTCGCGAACGTCAGTACAATTTATAAAAGTGGATTCGTCACACACGCAACTTTCTTTTATGCGGATGACGCCGTGGATGGGAGACAGGGAGACCCCATTCTCCATGACGAGGGCAGTGAGCCCTCAAAGGGCGTGACTATCGAATTCGATGCGGAGATTATGGGGCCTTCGGGTTGGCTCCCGCCGCCCGACGCAGTGCTTGCGTGCCTGACCGCAACAAAGCACTTTATCTACTATTCCTGTCAAGGAAAAAATAACGATCAGAGAGGTGGGCGAGTTACTGCCCGGTATACCGGGTATACCGCCCAAAATCCAGCATTGTCGTCGCAGGACTGGAGTTTCGAACTTGACCCTAATGACGGTGAACAAGGAGAAGCACCATCATGTACTCCGGGTATTAATTGCCCCTAAAATTGCCTAAGTTTTAATTTCATCTATATCAGTGTATCGATATCAGCTCTCGAGAATCTCTGGTCTATACATGATATGCATATGCATGGCCTCACACTCACGCTCAGATATGGATAACCATTTGCAAGTCTCAGATCAGGAGATATAAACACCTATTGATTTACGCCTTTAAGCCTGTCTAGTAATATTAAGGCCGTAACATTCGAGTAGCTATACGATAGTATTAGTGTCAGTATAGTATATATAGTATGTGTATATGTTTTTGTTTTCATATTTCATTTCTCCGTGTATATCGATACTCAAATATTTGCTGTCGTCCAAAAGGATTGATATTTCTTTGTCTAAAATCTAATATAAACATATGGGCGAGGCCGAGGTAATCATTATTGAGAACGTTCAGCTAGTTCGGAATAGTGTTTGGTAAATGGCATTGCATTGCATACATATGTTCTCGAGGCTAGCGTACGTATAGCCTCGATATATATACCGCACCCGTGCTGATACTATTTGTTTGATTGTGCATGTGTTGACTCGATGCCTGTGCCCAGTCTCAAGTTTCCTGCTTGTACAATTGTTACTAATGAGCGTACGCGTCGGGATCCAATGCATTACCATATATTGATGTCAACCCATCCTGAGAAGACTCGGCGGTTTAAGCTCCAACTCTTTTCTTTCCACTGTCAATGAGTTATTAGACTTCGGCAGGTCGCAGCCCAGGGTAATTCTACAAAGATCTTTCGGGCTAAGCTAAGATACCTAAGTACGTATCGATACAATGATGCTTGACACTAAAGATTAAAATTTATATAATCTGACGGTAGAACGTCACTCGAATGAACTCAACTGCATAACTCCAAACTCCTATCGCGCTCGCATCTTCGGAGGTAGCGGGTAACATCATACCACCAATTTTACCATTTCAACTCCTTTCCTACAAACTTGTGAAACTTTATAACTACGCGGCCGGAGTGTTGTATCGGGGGTTTCTAAGCTAAGAAATCTACAGCTCATAATGACCTCACGATGTTTTGCGCGCCTGGTTCGGCCTACTACGGCTGCCCACCTACGCCGGATCACACCGTCCTCAGGTAATCCATGGATCACAAGCATTTCACATCCTTGATTTAATATCTAATCGGAGTCTATATATATAAAGCCGTGACATTTCAATCCCGCTACTTATCAACGCTCAATCAATCGAACCCTGATAAAAATACTATTAAAAGCAAGGATGGAGACCATACCTTAAGTCTCAATAATCCCCTCTATTGCGATCTAATCGGGAGCATCAAGAATCGCGGTATTGCCAAAGCAGTCGATTACTTGGCCCGGTCTAAAGATGCGGATGCAAAAATAGCAGATTTTAGAGGGTTGAATTTATTTTCTCCCGATCACGCTTTGTATTTCAATCTACCAAAGCTTCCACCTGGGGTTAACGGCCACGAGAGCGATCCTGATGGGATTCCTTTACCACCGGGTACATTTCGCGCCACCTCTGTCTACGAGCTTCGAGCCATCTTGACCGACGTTTTGAGGGCTACAACTGCATCGGAGAAATCAGGGAATGCAGATGTTTCATCTACACCCGGAGATACGGTATCTGCCTGGGACCAAACTATTAAAGGAGAACCTACCGCCGCTTCAAAGGAGGAGACGGAGGTGACCCGACAAAAATTTCCCAGATCGTTAGATGGAGACCAGGGAGAGAGCTACAGAGAAAAACATACAGAGGATGCGGCAGTTTCTTCTGATAAAGAGAAGGATCGCAATGCTACTAATGATCTTCTCTACAGCGATATCGTCATGGCAATTAAGCGTATCGAAGAGAAGCTCGAGAAACTCGAAGCCAAGGATGGGAATAGATTCCTACAAAGGAGCCTTGCTCATATCCTAGACATTAAACGACAGCAACTGCGAGATTTAGATCTCGAAGGGTTATTTTCATTGACCAATGCACGCCGTTCCGGGGAAGATACATCAACCCGTAATGCAACCTCAAACACACAGGAACGCACGAACCCCGAGAAAACGGATGGAAAGGAGAATACAGAGTCCTCCTCCAGTAAATATAAGTTCCCTGAGATTCAAGAATGGTTTACGAGACAAGACAAACCTGGTGTTGATTGGGATGCGGATGTACCTCCTTCAATGAACGGCAAGTTCTGCGCCAAGGTTACTCGAGATTCCCCCAAAGCGGGGTGGATTGATATTGAGGGTAATAATGGAAGTCGCTTTGGGTTTGATATCGCGACTGCTCGAAAGCTCTTAGGGTTGAACGATACCATACCGGAACAGGGTTCGCCGAGTGCATCTACTGTCCCTCCAGAAACCAAGAAGGAAAAGCCTGAGCAATCTGGGAAGCCTGAAGAACATTCTATCCCGTTGGATGAAATTGAATTCAAACCGATCAATAAACGGGTTACTTTGATGGATATCTTACGTGGAACCTCAGGTTCTCCTTTGTCTGGTAAAGAGGAAGTATCTTCTCAGTCTACTCAAACAACCGAAGGAAGTGACCAAGCTAAAACGCCCGAATTACCTGAAAGCACCAAAGAGAATCAGCGGCTCCGAGAGGGAAGACCAGTAGAATTCGTCGGCGAAGGGATTGAAAACCCTGACCCGTTTCAGAACGTTAAAGGTTTAGAAGAAGCAGATTACCAATACCGCCAAAAGACAGAGCAAATGCGAGATCAAGCACCACCAACTGAGCTCCTCAGCGTACTCAACACGCTTGTGCGGCGGATTGAGCTGCAGCGGCAAGAACTCTCAAGTTTCGAGTTCGATATGGAGAAAAACCTCGAGTCTAAAGTTGAAGAAATCGACGGTCGAATAGATCACTTGAGCGCGCTGCTTGAACAAGTCCTTCAGAACCAAGAAAAAGCCGCACAGGAAGCTGCAGCCGCGAAGAACACAGAGGGTTGCGTCTACACCACCGATGCTGGACAAAGCGACGGAAAGCCTAAAGTCCCCGTTGCGGTCAGACTCGATGAGGAGGACGAAAGAAGAATCCAAGATATGGTCGATAGAGCTGGTCGGATCATCACTAACGACGTCGCGGATAACATTGGGCGTTTGATCCATTCAGAGATTGATGGAGTGCCGGCTGGCGTTGCACGGCATCTACAGGCTCAAATGCCTAACATGGTGCAAAAAGCTGTTAACCAGGCTATGATTGAAGCCTTGAAAACAGAGGCATTCAAGGAGCTCGTGGAGGCCGCAGTTAACCAGGTGGCCGAAGCGAGAGATCAGGAAGACTTCGAGGACAGAGTCAAGGATCATATGGATAGGCTTGTTTATGAGGTGATAGATGCATTCGAGGGAGTCCTTGAAGAAAGTTTGGCAGATATGGGTACCAAGCTTTCGAAATTGCAAAAACAAATCAAAGGTACTTGATACTCTATTTTCTTAAAGAATCTACCGTATCCCGATCGGAGTTTTTAATTTTCGGAATTTTCTTGGTTCGAATTTGGTATCTGGTTAGGCAAACAAAGCTAATCGATCGTTTTTGGCGGTATCGAAAAGACTCGGATATTCGCCAAAAGAATAAGAACGAAGATGAGGGTTGGTTTAACTGGTAATGCAGTTTAAGGGGAGTTTGGGTTCTGGGATATACGAAGCTGGTCTCTGTTGTGAATCAACCTTTTCTTGCTATAGTTATATAATTTGACGAATATGCTTTTCAATTTACCGCTTTATTGATATATTTCCATCTCTACTCCAGAAAACTATAGCAGATAATATCATCCATCGTGTACCTTCATAGTCTACAAATTCCTGAAGAAATAGTTTTAAGTATTATATACTTATATGGCTTTATTATATAATAACTCATTGCTGTAGGCTATATAGTACCAACAAGACCCACACTCTCGCTACTATAAACAAAGCGTGAATGCAAGACTAAGATTTAGTCTACGACATTCCAACCAAACCCATCTACACTCTCGTGATTTGTAAACGCGGGTCCCTTGAAATCCTCCCTCGTAACACCTTTCTTCTTATCTTTTGCCACAATAAAACACTCTTTCGAGTCCTAGTTCCTAGTATAAGCATTTTATCCCAGAGTTGCATAATAATGTCAAATAAATCGAAAGTTAATAAAAGGTAAACAAGGCTACTTACCGGTCTTGAAGAGGCCGGCTTGACCTTCTTCACATTATTAAACACCCTCTCCACATTGTTCAGTAGATTTTTATCCGCCCCGCCTTGATAAAACTTACACACGAAACTACCCCCCGGTTTCAAAACATCGATGCAGAATACCAACGCCGCATTACACAGATTCTACGCCTCTCACACCAATAACCCCAACCCCGGCCCCCCAAAAATCAGCCATCTGCAAAGTTTTTAAATATAAATCTCGCCAACGTGCGAATAAAAAGCCAAAAAGAGATAAGAATCTTGAAACTCACCATACTAACAGTATGATCCCTCGTCCGAATCCCAGTGGTATTCATCAACCTTCTCCACGGTATCAACATTGTATTCAAATGAAATCCCTCGATCAACGGCCAGGGTTCGCACATATCTGACAAGACAACATCGACCGTATTCGCCTCCTTCTCCTCCTGTGACTTCTCGCCTTCATTCTCCTCCTCGGTTACTTCGTGGAGACTATCCCGTCGTTCTTGTGCGATGTAACCCGAGGCGGTGGTGTTATCCAACTCTAAAATCGGGTTGGTATCTATCCGTTCGTTTTCCGGGGCTGGGTTGTTATGGTCTATCAATAAGGGCTGCGAGGAGTCTTCGGCGACGGGGGCAGCGATGGATTGTTTTGGTTTGGGCCGGCCGCGGTCCGGGTCGGCGAGGTAACGGCGGAGTTCGGCTTGGATTGTAGGGTTGAGGAAGTTTCCTTGGATTGCTGATGCGCCCTTTGGGGGTGGAGCCGGGAGGAGGTCGATGCCTATCACGCGGCCGTTTGGGGTGGTTTGGGCGACTGCTACTTGGGACCAAGAGCCTGGTGCGTAACCCTATTCGAGCGTTTTTATATAAACCGTTGGTATCGTGGTACGTATTTAGGTTATGCGTGTGTATATATATGATGGTGGATATATTATTGATCGATATAGTATAGATTAATACTTACGAGATCCACAACCGTCATACCGGGACGGAATATTTTATGCTCCTGGTCCATCTGTAACAAACAAAAAAGTTAAGAATGCATTAATGACGATATTTGAATTGAATAAAACAGACACTTCAAACCCCCTGGGAATTTTCAAAAATCAAACGTGAAATTCACAATATGAATATATTCTACGAGTTCTGCTAACCCCCTGGCAGTCTGGCCCGCTAGGAACTTGTATCCGGAGCAAAATCCAACACTTCCCGCGTTGCGCTTCAAAAAAAAAAAAAAAAAAAACTCACCTGTATCAGCTTGAACGCCGCCCGACTCTTATACATCTGCACTTTTGCCTCTCGAGACTCCAGATCCCCCATCTGTCGTCTGAGCCACAGCTTTGAAGACTTTTTATTCGCAAAATTGCCACCAGTTGTTGAGAAACTCCTCAACGGCGCGCGTGGTTGTCCATTTTGGTGTTGTCGAAATATGCACGACGGAGATAACGGTATCCTCGTCGAACCGCGTCGTAGGGTATTTTGTGTGAGGGGAGTCAAGTCTAGCGCTAGATATGAGAGTATGCGGAAATATCCGCATGGTATCGTCATTGTTTATGGGGGAAAATTATATCTTGATGAAATGATCTCGATAGAAAGATGCTTTCTTGAAAAAATTCGTCGCGTTGGATTTTAATTTCCATGTCTCCAAATTCTAGTTTTGGCAACCAAACGTTTAAACTTCAGATAAAATAGTGGTCTCGAGATAATTCATCCTGTCAAAAGTCATTTCAAGTATGAATCTTCAATTCAAAAAATAAAAATACATTCGCTCCAAAAACGCCTTGTCATAAAATAGTATTGATGCTACACTTCCAAAAAATGCACGCAAAAACGGAACGCCATCCACCAAACCAAGCCCATAACACCACACACCAAGGAAAACGAAGCGTGATACTTTCATACCCTCGTCCACGGTCATGATATTTACAGCTACTCCTCCCACCAACCGTTCCCTACTACGATGCGTTCTTTCCAGTCTTCTTGATGACAAGCTTACTCCTCACACCCTCATACGCCGCCCCTCTCTGCTTCAACGGGCTAAAATCTTTACTAAAACCGGTTACGCTGGGTGCTCTAAACTTGTTGAATGTGCCATCTTCGCCGTCATCATCGAATAGTGTGTTTCCAAGTGTATTTCCTAATAATTTCCTCATCTTGACCTTCTTGGGCTTGGCTTTGGTTCCAACCGTGGATGAGGCAGTTGTGGTCTCTGCTTCAAAGCTATCTTCCGGCTCTTCGACTATAGTATCTGGTGGAGTGTTTTCCTTGTTTTTCTCGGGCTTCTTTCTACCCTTCTTTGCCGCGGCGGGGAGATATTCTGCCTCATCGTCGCAGAGAAGGGAGGTTTCAGGTGCTATTGAGGCTGCGCGGGCTTTGGAGTTTCTAAGCGCAGTGGTGGCGAGGAATATCTTTTGTTTAGGGGCGGGTTTTGCTTTTTCGGCTTTGATCGTCGGCTTTGGGGGCGGTGGCATCAGTTTTTGGGAGTCTGTGAGTTCTGGTTCTGATGTAGCCTTGGTAGTCTCATCGGTAGTAGTCTCATCGGCTGTGGTTGTAGTGGTGTTTGTGGTAATTGTGGTGGTTTCCTCGACTGCTGCCTCGACTTCTGCGACTTCTGTGACTTCTGTGACTTCGGCCGGCGCTGGTATGAAAGCTGGTGCAGGTGAATCTACTACGCTATCGTTACCGGCGGTAGCTGTTCTTGAAGGCGTGGAGGTAGCTTCCGATGGCGCGGTGCTAAGATGTCTAGCAAGGAAAGGGGTCATCGAGAATGTGGACTTTGCGATGGTGGATTTCTTCACTCTCTTAGGAGGAGATTCGGCATCATCGTCAAATGTGGTTGCCCCTCGCTTCTTTCCCTTAGGACCTGGAGCCGGAGCCGCAGCGTTAGCCTTGGCTTTGTTCTTCCAGTTTTCAAGTTTTTTCTCCAAAGCTTTCTTCTGGGTTTCCCATGACTCCTTGTCCTTTTCTAAGTCCTTGGTTGCTCGATCTGCAATCTTCGTCTGCTTGCTCAATTGTTCTTTGAGATCAGCGAGTTGCTTCTCGTAGGTCTTTTTGACATCTTCAACGTCACTCTTCGATTTGCTAGCCCGCTTGGCCGCCTTCTTCTCGTTCTCGAGCTCAAGTCGGAGGTGCTCAACCTCGTGAGAGAGTTGTAGCTTCTCAGCTAGAACTTGGCGGTGATTCTCAGTAGTTGACTTGAGGGCATCGTTCTCGGCTTGGGCGGTTGTAAGCTGGCGGGCGAGAGAGAGCTTTTCCTTTGTTAACGCTGTGACGGTGTCGGCTTCTTTGTTTAAAGACTCAATCTCGGCCTATACATTAGAGTTAGAACGTGATCAGCCCGACGAAAAGGGGTATACGTTTACGTACGCTAAGTGACTTGTTGGTCTTATTTGCCTCCTTCAACTCAGCTTTCAGATCTTTAACGGATTGTTCGAGATCGGTAATCTTCGAAGCACTCTCATCATCTGCCTTTCTCTTTTTAGAATTGAGTTGGGATTTGGTAGTTTGGAGTTCCTTCGAAACAGTTTCCATCTGGGCCTTCACCTCGTCGACTTGTGTAGACTTGGCTTCTAATGCGTCTTGCAATTTTTGTATTTCCTTTTTTAAAGACTCGCCGGCCTTGGTCTCGGATGTGCTCTCCTTTTTCGCGGTAGTCAGATCCTTCTTTAAGGTCTTGGCCTCTGTTGTCTTCTCTTCAAGTTTCTGCTTGAGCTGTTCGATCTCTCTTTTCAAGCCTTCGCTTGTCTTGCCTTCACTGGTCACTTCCTTTTGTACGGTGCTCAGATCTTTCTTCAAGGCCTTGACTTCATTCTTAGCCTCCTTTGCTTCCTCGACGGAGGCATTGAACTTGTTTTGCAGATCCTCAAGTTTACTCTGTAAAGAGGAGATCTGCTCTTCCTTCTCCTTCAATGTCTGTTCAAGAGTAGAGATGTCGGCAGCCTTGGACTCTTCTTGAGCCTCCAATTCCTCCACCTTTTTCTGTAACCCCTTTTCTTTCCTTTTGGATTCTTCAGATTTGGCCATTTCGAGTGATAAAAGCTTGGATTGCTCGTCAAAATCGGTTTCAAGGATGACGTGTTCGATAGCTAGTCTTCGCTTTTCGTCTTTGTGTCTGACGAGGAGGGATTTGGTGGTTGCTAGGGAGTATTCTAGTTCCGCGTGGGATATCTTCAGGTCGGATACCTCCTATTATTTGACGAAAACGATTAGATATCGGAGAGTTTTTAAAAGAATATTATAGTAATAGTATTGTTAAGAAATGTACCTGCTGAAGCTGGAAGCAGCGGATTTCAGGGCTGGAGGATCCGGAAGGGGAAGAGGAGGAAGATGATGAAGAGGCGTTGTTGTGGTTGTGGTTGTTGATGTTTTGGTTGTTGTTTTGGGGAGAAGCAGCACCTCGTTTTGTGGTGCCGTTGGTTGCGCCGCTTGCCATCGCGAGTGAAACAAAATAGAAAAAGTCGATAGCAGTCTTCTGTCAAAGACGAAGACAAGAGGTTGGTAAAAAAAAAAAAAGAGGGGCGAGCCGTAGCTGCCGGGTTTCTTATGATATTACGATTGTCAAATCTGTCCGCAAGGAATGATGACGAAGTGGTGATAACGTGGGAGCATTCGAAATCAAATCGCGATGGGGTGTGCGGCGGGCGGGTCGAGTTCTTGGTCGGCCGTTTGTTGTGAATATGCCCAATCGAGTAGTGAACCGTAAACACAACACAACGCAGCAGGGATGATCACCAAAATCCAACACCCGCAACACATTTTGATTTCATCCCGTCCGCTGACTAAGCCTTCCCTCCCTTTGCACGGAACGGGATGCGTGGCATCAACGCCAAACGCAGACATCCCGGCCAGCCAGCCTAGCCAAGCGCTCCTCGGAAAGGGCGACGTAATATATCATATCGATAGAACCCGTCGACAGCTTCACGTCCTCCCTTCAATTGACTTGACCTTTCATCACCACCATCACCGCGGCCAATTGACTTGGCTCCCATCCCTCACAATGCGTCTTCTACCCCTCCTCGCAACCGCCACATCCCTCCTATCCCTCAGTTTCGCCCAAAAGGCGCACAAATACACCACCTTCACCGAACTATCCTCTTCGAACAAGGGCACAAAGGGTACCGTCATCCTCAACGACCAACTCTTCAACGAACTCACGCTCCCGCCGCGAAACTACACCTCCGTCGTCCTCTTCACCGCTCTCGACCCTCGTTTCGGGTGTGTCCTGTGCCGTGAATTTCAACCCGAGTATGAATTGGTCGCTACGAATTGGTTCAGGGACCATCCCAAGCACGACGGATTAATATTTACCGTCCTCGATTTCAGCGATGGGAAGGCGACTTTCCAAAAGGTAGTTATTCACTCACCTCTACATATCTTCAATAACCAATATTATCTTGAGTTTTTCTTTACTATATGAGAGTCAATTGCTGATTATTGGTGGTGATTCCAGCTTGGCATGTCCACCGCTCCAATCATGATGCTCTTCCCGCCTACCACCGTCGGATCTCAGAGTGAGCACATGCCATTGAAATACGACTTGAACCCAAGGTACCCTTATCTTCACCCCTCATACCCTCGAAATAAACAGAAGAAGAAAAATACTCAGCTAACCCGTCTTTTTTTTTTTTTTAAAGCGACCCCTCAGCAGCTGAATCCGTCGCCCGCTGGCTGTCAACCCACTCCAAACACGCCGTCAAAATCACCCGTCCCTTCAATTACGTCAAACTCTTCACCTTCATCTTCGGCCTCGTCGGTACCGCCACCCTCTCTAAACTCGCATACCCTTACCTCGCACCCGTAATGTACAGCCGTAACCTATGGGCCGCGCTCTCCCTTGTTGCCGTGTTGCTGTTCACCAGCGGGCACATGTTCAATCATATCCGTAAAGTGCCATATGTGGTGCAGGGTCGTAACGGCGGGGTATCGTATATCGCCGGTGGATTCTCGAATCAGTTTGGATTGGAAACACAGATTGTTGCTGTTGTTTGTATGTTCTCACACCCCTTCACACTCTCTTCATGTCCTACCATCCTTACGATTCAAACATACGCATATGTATAAATATCACGGTGATGGTGATTTTTTCTTTTTCTTTTTCTCTTTTTTTTGATGCTAATGAGGGATTTTTTGGGGGTGAATATATAGACTCAGTACTCGCCTTTGCTACCATCGCCCTTTGCCTGAAAATGCCCCGGATGGAATCCTCGGGGAAGCAAAAAGTCGCAGTGATGGCGTGGAACCTCGTCTTACTCGTCCTTTTCAGCTTCTTGATGAGCTTGTTCAAGATGAAGAACGGGTCGTATCCGTTCTTTTTACCGCCGTTGATCGCTTAGTGTGCGGCTGCTGGATTGGCGAAGCCGGTTCATGATCGGTGGTTGAGGAAGTGGAGGAACGAGGTGAAGAGTGAGGAGGAATTGTGGGTTGAAATTTTGGAGATTGATGAGATTGAGAAGGATAGGAGGAGGAAGGGGAGGAAGAGGAAATAATTGATGGGTGTAATGTACATCTTTTCAGTCGTGGTCAGATTTGCATGTTCTTTTTTTTGTCTTTTTTGGGAAAAAGCTTTTGAAGGTTGGTAGCATAGCTATTTACTAGCACTTGGTTAATACAAAAGTCGTAATGCTTTTAAAATTTCACACCCTGATATCGATCATGAAAGGAGCGAGTGAGTAAGTGAGATGGTGAAATAAAACGGTATATGGTATATGGTATGGTATGGTATCGATTGATGAAATTTACATTTTGTTTTTCCAGCTAAGAAACTAAAAGAAAACGGTCCCGCTAAATACATGAAAAAAAAAACAAAGATTGAGAATGTATATGGACATTTCACGTGCCAAGCTTAAGGAAATAAAAGAAGGGAAGGGAATTCCAGGAAGGGAACGGTACGAAAGGAAGAGTAAAAAAGAAGACAAATAAGTATATATATGCAGTGCTGATATCCCCCACCTCCCGAGCAAATAATATCCCAGAGAAAAAAAAAAAATTATAAAAAAAAGAAAAGGGGAAATGAAGAATAGCAGAACACCATGTAACGCCCTGCGAATGGGTAACTGACCAATGAAAAACTAAACGTAAACCAAAAAATAGAAAAAATGTGAGTTTTCGTTGGTGAGGAAAGAAATGGTCTCGCAGGACTCGAGACCAGAAAGAAATGGTGAATAAACCCTCGAGGCTCTTGGTCTTTCTCTTGTATGAATTAGATAATCACGGCATGCGCATGTCAATGTCCCGAAAGGCACTCCATCAAAAACACACTGGCCGGATTCTCCCACTTGACGGTATCTGGTACCGCCCCATCGACATCCATATGGTCCCCGGCCCCTGCCGCTGTCCCATTATCCAACTTCATTCTCTTCCCTGCCCTGACTCTCAACAAATCCCCTTCTTCTTCTTCTTCCTCACTCTCCTCATCCTCATCCTCCGGTCGATTAAACAGATTCGCTCCCATGATGGAATACACACTCAACGGCATCTGACGTATCAAATTGTCACTCAAACTGACCGACAACTTCAAGTGCTCCATTGAAATCGTCCCGCCAACCTTGTCCACCGTCTTTTTCCGACTCCGGACCTTGGCTTCATCGAATTTCAACACCCGCCTGTTCTCATCCAGCCGCACGCGGTCAATCATCGTCGTCAGGACGTCCTTTACAAAGAAATCAGTTGCGAGACCGATGAATCGTGCCGTTTCTTCGGTTACGACGCTACTGATCCCTTCTTCGTAGCAGATCGGGATGCACCGTGCTTGGATCGTTTCGGTGTCAATGTACTCCCCGCTTTCAACGGCGAGGGAAGCCTGATACGCGTTGGAGATTTCGTTTTGCCAGTTCTTGTTTGGGCCCGCGGAGACGGGTGCGGTGGTGGTGGTGTCAAAGCTGGGGATATGCTTGGCGGTGTAGTGACGGGTCAGGGTGGATGGAACGTCGTCGGGAAGCTGCAGGAGTTTAACGAATCGAGGAAGGTTAGTTACAGGATTTAATGGTTTTTGATTCGAAGTGATGATTTTCATCGGGGAAGTGCAGCGTGCATAGACGAGGGTTCAGGCGAAGAGTGTGGGGGGATTGTGAGTGAGAGGTGGGATGGATAGTGTGGCCTGGGTGTATGGTGGGAGAAAGGATGGGTTGACATACCTCTGGTATTTCTTTCATTCGCCGTCTATCCCTCGCGGGAATGGCCATGATCTCCTTCTTCAATCGACGTTCGTAGGCATCTCCTGTGGTGGTTTTGGGAGCCGACGAGGTCTTGCCTTGATGTGATACCCATGTTGCGACGTCGCCCTCCGGGGCTTCGCGTGTGGCGTTTACGTGTACGGCGAGAAAGAATTGATTGTGCAGACGCTGTGTTTCGGGCTTTTGCAGGAGAGGTTCCACGATACGGGTGAGCTCGGTGCGATTGGTAAGGCCTATGCGGATGTGGATGTGATGTAGTAGTTAGTTATTATCGGTTCGTGTTTCGCGGTTCGGGAGGAATCCTGTACCTCGAAAGAAGGAGCGGACAGCATCGCTGTATGCACCCCAATCGTCGCCTAATGATTCGCGAAGGGATATGTAAATATTTTCGACGTCGACACGAGCAGGTAGCTTGACGCCTGGTTTTAGAGGAGTCGAGCTGGGCGCTGTCGCTGTGGTAGGGGTTGAAGAGGAAGCATTGCCGTTGGGTAGAGATTTCGAGGCGATCTTTTTGGAGGACAGGGTATTATCCAGTTCGGACGGATCGATAGGGGAGTCCGGCGACATTGCTGGTGGTGTCGGCAGAGGGTGGTGGTGGCGGCGGTACGCTGTTCGGTGATATTAGAGATGAGGTGGTTTTATATGCTGTCGGAGTTAACGGTGCAAGGGTAACAGAGGGAACGACGAGGACAGCGGGGACAGCGGGGACAGCGACGCAATTGGACGAACTTTGGACGGCTAGGAAGCGCGAAACCGGATGTAATTCATGATCTGATGAGAACGGACTGAGGCGAGGGTAAGAGCGATAGCTGAATTGAGGAATCGATAAGGCTGCGGTACAGCGGTTGAAGGTGATATTGATGATATTATTGGTGGTTGCAGTGCGGTTGATGAGGTTGGACGTCGTTTGTGTCCGTCCGATGCTTGTTCTTCACGAGGGCCGGTCGCTGGTGGTGTCCCCGCCTGAGTTGCCGTGGCGGGGGGGGAATGTGGCTACCCATATCCGGGGTCCCCCGTTGATTATAACTCTGGGCCCCGGGTCTGTAGGTGAGCCCCCATCATCACCCGCAGGTGCCCGCCAGTGCCCGCCCACCATCCCAGGGGCCAAGAAGAGAGACGTCAAACGAGGCCAAAAGAGTACGTACTGCACTGTATGTATGACTAATGTATGACTAATCCGACGTTTCTTCGCCGTAATCCCGTGAGCGCCCGTCGTCACAGTTTAATAGTCGCGAGGATTTCCCCTTCCTTCGTTCGCTTGTTCTCTTCTCGTCGCGTCTCTTCCTTTCTTGCTTTCTTCTCTCCTCGAGTTCGAAAGGATATATCATTATTATATTATATTATAATATATAATATTAGGTTCAATTCTGCAACATCGGCGCTCTCAAATTTAACGTCTTTCAGTTCATCTCAACGTTTGTGATAGCGCCGCCACTCGACGTGTATACGCAAATTCATAGAGAAAACCCAATCTAGACCGGATAGAGAAAATAAATATATCTCTAAAAGCCGTACAGAGCTGCATGTAATCTTTTTTTGCGATATGAGACTAGACTGGGTTTCTGTTCTGCTTGTCTGATTTGATGAATTTAACGTTTGTGGTATCAATTGCAACGTTTCCAACTCTTTTTTTTGCCTTTTATTTCACTGCACGCATCGCCATCGTTCTTTCCCTCGCAACGAACGAACAAAATAAATAAACGTATAAACCCACAAACACCCCTTCTGTTCTTTTCCTCTTCTTCTCTTCTCTTCTCTACCTCCTTCTTAAATCTCACATCTACCTTCATCACCACCACCGCCACCACCATCATCATCATCGTCATCATCGTCATCATCATCATCATCATTATCATCGCCACCACCACCACCACCATCATCGAGACCACAACATTGCTGGTCTCACGATGGACGAGGGTCTGGTCCTCGAGGAGGACCTCGGCCTCGGCCTCCAGGCCTTCACCCATGAGGCTCTGGAAGAGGAGATCGCGGCCAGGGTAGGTGCTCTAGCTTCCAATTGTAGTTGATTCACTAGCATCTAATCTAAACTTCTATCACTTAGGCGGAGGCCGATCTCCTCGAGAAGGAGATGAAGGAGAGCGAGAGGGCCAAGGAGAAGGAGGCCAAGCGGGCTGAGTATGTGTTCTTCCATATCATCTAACTTGAGAAACCTACATATAAAGTTCTTCATATTAACAACCTCATAGGAAGGCCGAGAGGCGCCTCAAGGTCCTCCAAGGCCTTGTTAAAAATGCGTTTGGCCCTGGCAAGGCCAAACGCATGGAGGAGCTTGAGGAAGCGAAAGCTACTCTTGCCCTCCACAAGGCCAACATGGTCGACATCGACCATCGCCTGCAGCTTCGTGCTGCAAGAGTCACGGCTGCCGTCAGGGCCAGTGACTCTGGGGAGCAGCGGCCTGGCGAGTCCCGAAGGGACTATCTGATCCGGAAGGGGATCATAAATCCCTTCATGGCAGATGGTCCCGACGGTGACGCTGCCGGCCCTGCCCTCTCCTTCCAGGAGCTCCGGGCGCCAGGGTTCGCTTTCGGGCAACCCCCCGGGCCAGGCGCGGGAAACCCCGCCACTCCTTCTCTAGGAGTCCCACCTACAACCCATAAAAAGGTTGTAGGCTTTGAGGATGACTACGAGGATGGGGAGGTGAGGAGTTTCCGGCCTCGGCGTGCTCCGAAGAGAAGTGTTGCGTCCGAGGACGGCACTTTTGGGGAAGGAGAGGTGGTCGATGTCGACGATGTGGAGGAGGAAGAGGAGGAAGCCTTTTCCACATCAGGAAAAGGAAAGGCGCCTGCTAGGAAGCGCAGGCGTACTAGAGCCTCTGATGAAGAGGTAGGGGGGGAGGGGGAAGACGATTTGCGGGACCTCGACGACGGCGTCGAGGAAGTTTACCAGCGAAGACAGAGGGCCTGGTGTGCCAAACGAGCGGCAGCCAGAGCTATCTCTGAAGCTGAGGTAGGCGTCGAAGTTGAAGAAGATGACGATACGCCCGAGTGGTTCAAGCCATCTCCCTCGGCGCCCGACTATGAAGTCGACACCGGGTTCAACTTACCCGGTGACATTGCACAATCACTTTTCGACTACCAAAAGACAGCTGTGAACTGGTTATGGAACCTTCACGCTAAACAGCACACCGGAGGTATTCTAGGCGATGAGATGGGACTTGGAAAGACAATTCAGACTATCGCTTTTATCGCCGGTCTTCACCACAGCAGGCTGCTCACGAACCCGGTACTTGTCGTTGCTCCTGCAACCGTCTTGAGACAATGGTGCAGTGAATTTCACAAATGGTGGCCACCACTCCGTGTTTCCATCCTACATTCATCCGGCAGCGGCATGAGTTCAAAAGCCACCACCAAGACGGGTGCTATTGACTCTGACGACGACATCTTGGACGTACTGGAGAGGGGCATTCCATCGAAAGCGCAAAAGGCTGCGAGAAAAATAATCGACAAGGTCAAGGCTAAGGGCCATGTCCTCATTTCGACGTATGAAGGCCTTTTCGCGAATCAGGGCGAGCTCTTAAACATGAATTGGGAATGCGTAGTGCTCGACGAAGGACATAAAATCCGCAACCCAGACGCCAAAGTTACTGTGGCCGCAAAGCAACTCAAGAGCACCACGAGATTCATATTATCCGGCACTCCGATTCAAAACACATTAAGGGAGCTTTGGAGTCTTTTCGATTTTGTTTATCCAGGAAAACTCGGCATTTTCTCCGTCTTCAATGAGCACATAGCCACGCCTATCAGACTTGGTAGTTATCAAGGTGCTTCGAACTTAGAGAAACATGCAGCTTCAAAGTGTGCCGCTGTTCTCCATGAAATGATCAGTCCCTATCTCCTCCGTCGCCTTAAAAAAGATGTTGCGATTCTACCACCGAAACAAGACCAAGTTCTCTTTTGCAACTTGGTAAAACAACAGCACGACGCATATAAAGCGTATATCCATTCCATGGAGGCCGATAAGATTGCCGAGGGAAAACGAGATTTATTAGCTGGAATCGACGTCTTGCGAAAGATTTGCAACCACCCTGATCTCCTTAATCGAGTCAAATTGTCGCAAGACCCGACATATAACTACGGGGACCCGCTACTGTCAGGCAAGATGCAGATCGTCAAGAGTTTATTGAAATCCTGGCAAAAGGATAACTTGAAATGTTTGATCTTTTGTCAAGGCACACAAATGCTGGATATTCTTGAGAAGTTTATCAACAATTTAAAATATTCCTATCTACGACTAGATGGTGGTACAGACATCAGATCGCGACAGCTGATGGTCGACCGCTTTAATTCTGACCCTACTCTCCAAGTCTTCTTACTCACAACTAAAGTTGGCGGATACGGATTGAATTTAACTGGTGCAACGAGAATAATAATATTCGACCCGGATTGGAATCCGTCAAATGATACGCAGGCCAGAGAACGCTCGTGGAGATTGGGTCAAAAACAAGAAGTTAGAATATACAGATTACTTTGTCGCGGCACGATTGAAGAAAAGATATATCAACGACAGCTCTACAAGCAATTTTTAACAAGGAAGGTTCTTGAAGATCCAGAGCAGGCTCGTATCTTTAGGATGGATACCATGCAGGATCTCTTCACACTTGGTGATACGGATGAGGCGACCGAAACTGGCGGAATGTTTGAAGGCTTTCGAAAGTTACTGGATCAGCGGAAGCAGATTGTGGAAGATGAACAGTCGAAGGAGGTGGAAGCAATGGCTGGTGTTGATCACTTGGAGAATTTGTAAGCTGTTTTTTGTTTCTTATATATATCTTGAGATATTGCTGACATACTTCAATAGCATCGGAGGAGGTCCGAATAACACGCTCACCGACCCTGTGAATGAACTCGAGGCTTCAACATTCATTGGTAAACCCAGCACTTCCACTTCCGCCAACGACAAAAATAAGGGCAAGAAACCAGAAAATCTCCCAAAGAAGGATAACGTTTTAGAAGATATTCTCGCAAAAGCCGGCGTTCACTCGATCGTTCAGCATGACGAAATCTTAGCATTCTCGAAATCAAGCTCTGCAATAATCGAGCGAGAAGCTAACAAGGTGGCACAATCCGCGCGCATTGCGCTCCAAAAATCATTTGAAGAGGTTCGAAAGCACTCTGTCCCTGGTCAGGCAGTGTGGACCGGAATACCAACCGTACAGAAAAGTAACAAGACGCTTCTGAACAACGGACGGGCATTGAAGAAAACGGAAATTGTTCCTATGATCCGGGGATGGTTCCAACAGCAAAAGAGACCAATAACGACACCACTAATCATGAGTACTTTCAACCCGATTTTGACGCCGAAGACGACGGATTACTTTACAGAACAGTTGAAGAAACAAGCGGAGTTTGTACCAGGGAAAAAACAGTGGCGGTTAAAGTCCAATCTCTCTTAGGACGGGCAGCTTGCGACAAAACCAGCAACAAAGAAGAAAGAGGCAGGGAATGGAGATGCTACTCTAACTAAAAAGAGGAAACATGCGATTGCCATGGATAGTGACGGTGATGAAGACGGGGAAAAGAACACTAAGATTAAAAAAAGAAGGGTCGAAAGTGTCGAAACAGATGAACCACGAGAACGAGTTTTAGCTCGAGCTATCTCGAAGAAAAGAAAGCGTGGAGAGGAAGAAGAAGGAGAAGAGGAAAACCCACAACCTCTGCCGAAGCAACGAAAAACGAAAACCACTGGTACTAAAACCTCAAACCCCGAACGAGCTCCCATTGCTTCTTCTTCTTCTTCCAAAACGCCAAAAATCAACCGACAAAAGGAAAAAGAAGATTCGCCCCGAAGCAACAAAAGAAAACTTTAGTGACAACGAATCAGGTTTTTAAGATTCTGATTATTGTTGGTGGAAGTCATACGCTTCAAGCGACTCAGATTAAGGGATGTGTGTCTCTTCTCTACATGTTTCTTTTTACTAAATTAATATGTTGCATGCATTGTTATGGCGTTCAGAGGCTTATATTTGATTTATTTTTATTGTACACATGGTGGGGCCTTCATTAGCATGAGTTTAATGTGAACTACGAATAACGAGAATATATCCTAGTCTGAGTTTCTAGGGATTTCTTTATCAGTCATATTTTAGAGATAAGAAGGGGATGAAATTGAAATGATAAATGACAGGAAAGTATTAGAAACAAGCTAGCTAGTTAGCGTATATTAAGCATTTGAAAAAACAGCGGTAGAATTGAGACGGAAACCTAAGATGGAGCTTGAAGCAGATGGAATAGAAAGGAAGAAGTTAAACCGACCACGGAAAGGCAGAAAAGGGAGTAGGAAGGGGGTTGGGGGAGGTTGAGGAGCCAGCTTGTTGACCACTAGCATTTCCGCTTTTAAAAGCCATATTTTGGGACTCTGGATTTGGGAATCTTTGCCATTAATGCATTAAGACAAACGGTGTTCGAAATGCAGCCTACTTTTGGTCCAAAATTTGTTAGATATATATATAAATATATTTCCAAGATACGATGAGGCCTCAATTGAAATTTTCATACTCTTCCCGCAGATATTTTTGGACTTTTTATGATCTTGTAGGTTTTTGGTCTTCTAGACTACCGCAGTATCAATCTTTCATTGTGACAGTATGGACAGGTCACTTGACGTGGACGGTTTCATATTGCTAGTGGTATGGAATCGAATCTTCGTAATTTTCCGTACGAGTGGTGTTCTAATACGCTTCTTTACATCTCTAATTTGTAAAGTATAATTATATTAAGGCTTGGGACTTTAGTCATTCCTCTTGGACCTAGATTAGTTGAGGAATTCGGCTTACCAAGGCCAATCAAGAAAAGAAGAAATTACCTAATAGTATACTTAAGTGTTTTGTCGCACTAGGACGACGTCCAAATCGTTAGACACATAAAGCTACATTATGAAATCCTAGAAGCAAGTGCCTCGAAGACCAATCATTATTATTAACTTTATAATTTCAATTACGTGTTAGGTAGAGTGGCACATATTTGTAAAGCTCATTGAAAATTTGGTTATCCCGTCTCGCCCCTAGATACACAGAGGTCATCTATTTCCTATTTAAGTTTCGTGTTACTAGAAATTTATTCTAGCTCAAAAGCCGAGTGTACAACTAAAGCGCCAAAATACAAGATTAAGTACACGAGCGGCGATCAATTAACATATATACAAGGAGGAAATTTGCTACTCCAAAGAGACATAGTCACCCACAAACGTACTTTCTACTGTCCAATCCAAAGCAAAATTCAATGATTCGAGAATCCAAATCCAAGCTACCCAGCCCAGATCAGCTATACCCACCATGTCTGTCCCGTACGTTCCACGAAAGAACGATATCTGTATTACCGAGATCGAACCATCCGGGAAAGTTTTCTTCCCGCTCCAAAAAGACTTGATAGACATGGGACTGCGCAGCATTCGAAGATTCCGTACCTTCGCGATTAAGCTACCCGCAAATTACAGAGAAATCGATATGGCCTTAGCATGCGGTCCTGGAGACTGCGGAATTGAAATTCTCGGTATCGTTTATGATACCTGTGACCCCCCTAACAGAATAGGAATCATAATTGACCTAGGATCCGTCTCGCTGGAGAAATTTGTCTTTAGCAACCATAGCAACATGACGCTTCAGGAAAAAAAGATACTCAAAGACGAGCTGATCGCGCTCGTGGAGAAACTCCATACGAAATATAACATGATCCACGGAGATATCAAACTAAGTAACTTTCTTCGCTGTAAAGACGGGAGTATAAAGCTGTGCGATTTCGAAACCTCCCGACCACCAGATGAAGATGTCAAAGTATGGGAGGAGGAATCCGCGTTGGACACTGACCGTTACCGATGTCCTACTAGACCGATAGGTCGCGCGCCGACAATGTTTGACGATTGGTATTCGTTGGCTATGACTGTTTGGTCACTCTATACCGGCGAGATTCCCTTTGAGGATGTGGACGAAGGTGACGAGATGGAGGAGGTTCATGCTGAAAGACGCACGGTTGATTTGATGCGAGTGGAGGATGAAGAGGTTAGAGAGTGGATACGGGGTATATTAAGGCAGGGTGGAGCCTTGGTATAAAGCCGCATCAAGATATCATGCGCCGGCATAGGCACGCTCTATAGAGCTTGGATTTGTATATTCGTATTTGTCGTGGGTATTGAACCATCTTCAAGTTGGTAATATGAACCGTTCGTTTACCAACGAAAGCTAGGACCTATCTCCACTTGAGCTATCTTCTAGAGAAAGTCCCATCTACTCTAAGTACTCACTATCTAATAAATTAGTACTTTAACTATTTATGAATCTAAAGATATTACATTCTACAGATAAATCATTCAGGGAAGCAAGACTCCATCCGGCATGTGCGCTAAAACGCCATGATAAATGCAAATACACGATAACTCTCAATGAAGTGCCAATCTCAAAGAATCCCCCCCAAAAAATGTTAAGAAATCTCCAACATCTCCTCGTCAATAACGCCATGTAAAATCTTAATACTCCTCGCACACTTTTCAAGTCCCTCTGATATCCTACCAGTCAACAAAACTAAAACGCGAAAACAAAAACCAAATAGTTAGCAAATCGTTCCTTGCTTTTTCTCATTCAAAATATATTTGCGATATACGGCTTTTCACTCACCATAAGCATAAATCAATGCAAAATCTTCCTCGCTCTCTCCCTCGACACCCCTATTCCGTTCCCTAAACTTATGAATCTTCATCAACAACCTATCCCGACTCCTGACAATACTTGGCAGCGTCTCCGGCAACGGAAACCCACTGCGCATACTACTACTGAGTACATAAAACAGCTGAAATATGCGTGAACAAAGCTCCGCCCTTTCAGGCTTCGTGAAGGCCAGAATTTCCATCTCTCGGGAAGAGGATTGTGGTTCTTTCTGTATAATCACCGACATTCCGTGGAACGCATCTAGCATGGATTGTGTGTTCGTGAGGATCTCGATAAAGTCTTCCACCGGGAAGGGACCCTTGAGACGGAATTCGAAGGGTATTTGCTTGAGTAGCGATTGAAGGCGTAAAAGCGCTTGTTGAAGGTGAATTTCTTCCGTAATATTCATATACGCCGCAACATCCATTGGTGCCGGGGCCTCGATTAAAGCGTTTAGAGGATCGCGTTTCCAGATTAATGCCATTCGTAGCCAAAGAACCGATAGGCCATCGCGTAGTTTCTTACGCGCTGAGATAGGCCATACGTAGCGGCTGATTATGAGACCCCAGGTGACACCGGCGAGAACGGATAAAACTCGATGAAAGGCGATTTCGGAGATAATCGGGTCCACACCGCCTTCATCGTCATCATCCTCATCCTGGTCCCTGATGCTGATAGTGTAGGCGTATAGGGCAGTGATATTGTAGGTGAGGAGGATGAAGCGGCTAAAACTGGCTTTAGTTGGATAATTGAGGCTCAAGATAAAGCAAAGAAAGGAGAGGAACCAGCCATAGAAAGCTAGAGCCACAGGCTTCTCTGGGAAACAAATCCACGAGAAAGTAGCTGCCGAAGCTCCGATTATCGTACCGATGAAACGATAGAGGCCAGATGTGTTTGTTGCACCGAGTGTCATGGAAATCACGATCATATAGGAGACGAGGCCCCATTCACCACGATAGTGTGAGTAAATCGGCCGGGTAAAGGGAATATAGGATGGGAGAGCGTAAATCGCGGCGCCCGCCCCCACCTTGAATGCAAATTTGACATCATCCCGACGGAAAACCCGAAGGGCCTTCCAGATGCGATAGCCGAGAGCGTTATGCGTCTTGTTCTCGCGGCGGGCAATTTCTTCTTGGAGTGCCCTTACATCTGTTAGACCTTGTGGAAGCTGTTGCGGCAGCACCCTATCAACAGTACTTTGTCTTCTTCCAGCCTCCAAATTGGACTTCTTGTAAAACAATCTCCATGGTTTAAGCCAATTCCAAGTTCTCGGCAACGGCAACTCTTGAATACCCTCCAATTGGTCAAGAATATCTAGCAAGCTAAAGAGTTCTTTTCCGAAATCTTCAAGAGAGTACGCAAAATGACCGCAGCTTGCCGCAACTTCTTCTTGATCTGCGGCTAGATCTGCAGACTTTCGACCAGAGACATCCTGCGTGTTATATAATTGATCGAGAGCAACCTTACGCTTCTCTGTATACAAGCTGAGAGCGTCGCGCAAACTGGTGCGGAAATGAGGATTCACATGAACCGGATAATTAGGTGCAGGTCCAAAGGGTAGATCGTCGAGCATCAATTTCAGTGTTACCGCCAATGATCTCTATATTGAATAAATTAGCTATAGGTTATGTAGGTATAAATAAAAATATCCCACATACCATTGATGGTCCGAGATGGTGTATAAACTGATCGAACAAAGTCCTTCCGGTAACAACAGTAAGCACGGCGCTGTCATCCTGAGTACCAGGTCTCGAGTTTGATGGAGACTCGAATATAATTTGATCGATTTCTTCCGCAGGTGTTTGGATATCAGTGTTGGTGAACGATGCCTGAAGCTCTGGGTATTCTGATAAATATGGATCTGTTCGATCGCTTTGTTCCAGAAGAGAGAACTGGGTTTTAGCTGCATTTTGAAGACCACCAAGATCTTGGGCGAGTCGCTAGATCCATGTTAGACGATCCGCAGGGAAAACACTATGATAAGAGCTCATACCTGAAGACATTCCACAAGATCCAATTCTAATTTATAGGTTGCCTCGGTCCCATTCAAATAGTGCTCGAATTTTGCTTCGTGTAGATGTTTCGTAAGATCTGTAAATGTTTTCCTATGGTCGCTTGCAGCATTCTTGAACGAGGATTGCTGCGAGGGCTCTTCAGATCCATCAATGAAACCTTTGGTGATTCCCTCGAGCTGTCAGGAAAGTTAGCGACAATTTCAAGACCAGATTAGGTAAAATAAGCCGTGTTACCATTTCAGCGAAAGCCCGAGTCGATGTGATCATGGATTTGCGAAGTTCCAACACAGCAAAACTAGGCCAGAGCAGGTTTGACAAGGTTGTTGAGATGATAACAGCACAAACCACCATCAAAGCCGTTTGTAAGATCTTTGTCAAATTGAATATTCCTTCCTGAGCAGCTCCATCCTTGGTGAGGGTTGTTATAATAATGATGGATGCAAGACTGCAAGATACGTTGACTGTAGGACTACCCATCGTCAACTTTGTCCAACCGACCAACCCTAATCCTCCCGTGCAGAACACCGCGAGGATGACAACATGTCCGAGGCCAATCATTCCCAAACCATTGAAAATAATCGCAGTCCATAACGTTCCTGCGGATACCAAAAACGAGTATAGAACTGCAATGGTAGCAAATATCGTTGACTCGGTCATGCTGCCTCTCGTTCGGGCAGGATGAAAATATACGGCAACGGTGGCCACCATATGCTTTCCATCATTTTTACCAAACAATGCTGCGAAAAGTGGTATATATGTTGCCAGAGAACCGAAAAGATATGCCAACGAGCATTTAAAAACATATCGCAGTTTCCATTTTTCGACGAAATCTATTACGGATGTCGGAACTTGTAGATTGCTGCGCCAGCGAGGGATAGATTTGAGCCGAGATGCAGCATCGCCATTTCCATTAACGTGTCCGTTCGATATCAAGGCATCGTCCTCGCGACTGGAGCTTTCGTCGTCGTCTTCTTCTTCTTCCGGGGAATCGGGGCTTGGTGTGCGCTCCGACGTCATTCCATCAACCACAGGTTGGCGCGCAAACGTAACACGACGGCTCACGCGCTCGCCGCTGGCTGGCAAGATGACCGTGCCATGCCTCTGCAAACAACTCTGGTCTTAGTATACGAACGACGAATATCACCATCATGATTGCTAAACTTTGAGATAGACTTACCACTTGCCGGTTCCTGTAAGGCATCGCGCGAGAGAGTCGACATTCAACTTTGATGTTTTCGTTGAATGATTCCAGCCAGTCCCCCACGCGGCACGAAGATAGGGCGTCGTCGTGAGAAACTAGGTCAGCAAGTCAAGCGAGGGGCTGGGCTGGTCGGCGTTGTGGTTGGGTTGGTCCCGAGTCTTTAGCATGGGATCGCCGCGCCGATCGAACAAACAACTGAACCAAGCACGCAATTCCAACGCGGTCACAGGACCGATGTCCGACCGGGACAGGCGGCCGAGTCTTTGAGATCAATACTTGAGATATTCATCTAGATATAATTTGTTTGCATTGGCTTCAAAGAAAAGAGAATTGGGTTTACGTTAACTTCAAGCTTAAGCGAGGAAGAACAAGAAAGCCTAAACCTGCGCCAATACATATACGTACAGCGACTTCCAAAAAGTCTTGACACAACTTTAGTCCCTCTTGGTTTCGAAACCAAGCCCTCCCAAAGACACGTACCTCTCCATTTGAGGAACAGATGATTTGAAACCACTACTCGGAATTAACAACCGAAAAAGATCTAGTCGAACTTACCGATGTGAAAACTGAGGAATGTACTTTAGTCGTTTTTTGGGCTTTATGTTACTGCCTTTTGGCTCTAATGGCGTAATAATAGCGTATTCAGAATGAAAGTTTCAAGAAGCAAGATAACTTAATTAATGGCTAAGCTTGATGTGAACTCTTTGTTCTTCGCAAATATGCAACCCCGCGACGTCGCGAAAATCTTGATGGGAAAATAAACAAAATGGTTAATCAAGTCAAGATTCAGAGCCTTATGGGATATAAATTCAATAATGACAGCCTCCCATAGAAACTATCAGTGGTATGGATGGCCATAGTTTTGTGGTGAGCATAAATTCCCTTTCAGGTGACATGGATTTTTTTTTTTTTTTTTTTTTGCATAAACACGCAAATACTTTGGAGTTTGTGTGTATTGGTCTAGCCTCAACTCCGTATTGGTCACATTGGAGATACTCATATTTGTGTTATAAAAATATAGTTGTTAAAAAATTTTCATTTACAAATATATAATTCATGCTCTCTATAAACAACAGGCTGATACAAAGCTAGTAATCAAAAACAAAAAAAGAAAACGCATAATTAATATTAAAACATTATTCTAAACCCCTAAAAGTTGTTAATTATTTAGCTGGGGAAACGTTCGCCTCAAATTCACCTGGGTAATTCCCCGGTGTCTTATAATTGCACTTCAAGAAAGACCAGTCCCCGCACTTCTTAACCGAACACCCGACTTCAGTCGTAGCCTTCCAAACAATCTGCGTGAAATGTCCTGTTGCCATAGAAAACCCCTGCTTGCTAAAATCGTACTTTGCAAGTTCCTCGTCATACCATCCAGTTTTTGCCTTTTCAACCATATCAAAAGCTTTGTTGATACAATGAATATTCTCACCGAAGACTGCAGCGTCTAAATCCGGACGGCTGGTGTGCTTGTATTCGCAATCCGGTGTGTGTTTCATGCCAAAGTTTGCAAGTTCAGAGGACCAAGTCAGCGGGCCTGCACCATGGAGAGCGCGGGCTTCGTTGTGCATTTTTAGGATGGCATCTTTGTAGTCTGCTTCTGCAACATAGGCAGAGGCTCCCGTGTCCGTATTCTGATCTCCACAGAGTTTGGGCCATTGCCGTTTGTTGTTGAGGGGTGTGCATGATGCGGTGGCAGCAAGAACAGCAGCAAGGAGGGTGAAAGAAGCCTTCATTTTCTGTGAGTTATTGAATTAAGTTGAATATTATTAAGCAGTTAAGCTTTAAGGTAGTCGTTGATTAATCGATTACTTCGGGAAGTAGATTAAATTTATAAATGGCGTCGTGAAATATTCGTAAAGTATAAGATATAATCAAGGGTGGCGTAATAATTAATAGATTGAAAATAAAATAAAATGTAAAATATTATGAAAGAATGGAAGAGTTCGTTAAGATGTTATGTCCGAGAGGTCCAGCCTTGCAATGGTTATCTACCTACCAGAGGAGATTTGAATGTATAGAAGATGATGTTTTTGGATTGATGTCTGAATGATGAGAAGAATATTCCAGGGTATTTCCCATCCTTCATATACACTTGAGCAGGTCTACCGTAGAACTAGTTGACACTTCCATGATCGGCATTAACTTTCAACATGTTCATAGATCTCGGATCTCCTCGTGCCGATGAAGTCACCCTACTCACCGAGAAACAAAGCCAAGCTCACGGAAACCGATGCATTGTAATTTCAAACCGGGCTATGACCGGATCAGTTCAAGCACTCCTGATCTAGACCATATCTAACCTCTGCGGTTAACGGCCAGGCTGTGGCCATGTCGTATTACTGGCTACTATAGTGCGCCATTAGCTTCTTTCGTTGAGACACTAGCGCACATTAGTAGTTTCAACCCTCTTAATTTCTTTAGGTAGTTCTTTCATTCCGAATAGTGATGCGCTAAAGGCAACGTTTGGCCCAACAGCGTCTGGCTACGAGACTACGCTAAAGGCCCAGACTACGCTAAAGGGAGATATTACTCGAATGGGACATATTGATCGGTGTTTAGCGACCGTTTTTGGTTAGCCATAGTACTCTACCACCTTAATTTAGCGGCGCTTATTACAACAAGCTAGACTGAGCGTATAGTACACAATAGTATGGTATATTAATTCTCCAGGAGGGAAAGGGTTCTTGGCATAGTGTCTCTGAAGGAGCTGGATCAGAATCAGGTATGCTTGTGACTATGCTGATACTTGTCGGGTATTCTGGGGGTGTTAGACCCTGTCTCGGAAGGGGTAGGTGCTATTGTGAAAATAGTAATGATCATCATATTCAGAACATTAGGTTGGAAAAAAAAATGTGTGTGTGTGTGTGTGTAAGCAACTTCAAGGTTGCTGTGGTAGTGGTGCGTTATATATCTTCTAAGTACGAGACCATATCTATATCTTCCTTGAATTGCTGAACAAACGCCTCAGCTTCTGCTCTTTCATCAAATTTTTTAAATTTTGCGTTTGAAAACCCTTTGACCTGTTTCTGAACCTCATCATAGTTTGTATATACTCCTGGTATTCTACCAACCCCTACGCCGTAAAAGTAACATCGGGGGGCGGAGCTCGTGGAAACTGAGCTTGCTGGGCTGTTAAGGTATGATTCGGCATCTTCCCGATTGGGGAATGATTTGTGTTCGTGACTTGAGAACCCATCTAATTGGCGCTTGCATTCTTCCCAAGATATATATATCCCTGGGTGGTGGCCCTTGCGGACGGCATAAAATTTGGTAGCTTTGCCGACAGGAGATTTCGATTCGGGCATGATATGATGACCGGCGATATATATTAAATGGCGGCTGGCAAGGTGGAAAGGAAGAACGCTTTTGGTTCAGAGCTAGGTAAAGATATAGCTATGATCGCCAGAACAGTGATCAGCTGGTACTACTGAGAAGTCTTTCTTGGAGTATTTGATCAACTTAGCTTAGCTGATGTTAAATTTTGAGTTTCGTGATCATTTTTGTGTAAGGAGGACACCAAGAGATAACTAGGAGCTAGTAATCAACTAGTCTACGCCATTTACCCCGCTCTTTCCAGCACTATTACCTTGTTTTTGTACCAGAACACCGGATTGATTCTGATAGTGACACAACAGACATGTACATGTGTTGGATGTAGGTTCTGGGGGCAGCCGGTGCAACCGCCGGTTTCCGAAATTTCCTGGTCTCGAGGCTGTGAAATTTCAAGCTATAACTTCAACGCATCAAAAATCGCTTTGCGCCTAAGCTGGGAAATCATGAAGATAATATAATCTAGGAGAGGGCTATCACAAATAAAAGGAAGTTCTGCTTTTAGCACTAACAAACATGGATAACTGTGAGCCTTTGAAGATGATTTACGGGTAATAAATTCGATATGCTGAGCTCAAAGATTTTAATACGATTCAGGCAGCAGATGGCCATCGATGGTGGAAAGTTAATCGGCAAATGGTGGTGAAAAGTTGTTTCAGCTGGGGTGGATCATTTGAATTGTGGTTAACTCAAATCTAAAGCAGAAATAAATACCTCGAGAGGAAGCCCAAAAACCTCAGTTTTTGTTGACCAATCGTCAGTTGAGCCGTTTTTTACTTTCGCTTTCCTCTTAAGTCAATCTTCTTGTTCTATTTTGTTGAAAGTGATTTCATATCTTCATGGTATCAAATCATGAGGTACATGTACTCAGTTTTCAAATAAAATACTTGAGATCCCTTCCTCTAACCACATCCACTTTTCTATCTCAAAAGTTACATGGTATCTTAGATTGAAAGCCAAGAGATGCGGGAGCGGACATCATCTATTCCGACCTCGCGACACAACATTCCAGTTTTCTGCCTCGTCTCAAACACTTGAAGTAGTCTCGGGGACCTGAAGCACCAATGGATGGAGGGCACCTGCAGTAACTCTATCCCTTCGTCCGATGTACGCGGTCAAAAGGAAATGTGTCAAAAAAAGTAAATATTCCACACGAATCTTTGAAGCCACATTTGTCCAATCTGTATGAGAAATTACTTTTTTTTGGCGTGTTTCCTATATATATCAGTCTCGGGGACGCTACCCTGCGAGCTTGTATATACTTATATTTCAATTGAGTACATCTCTTATAGCTTAGCTTAGCTAATTAGCTTTCAACCCCCGCAGCTAGTATAGATACCAACAAGAACCTCCATAAGCACTCTCGAGTTTGCTTTTAGTATAGCTTTTCAATAACGGCTTCGAATCCAATTGGCCCACGAAGTTCTAGATGATTATAAATCATAAGCCCAAGAGACTGTGTGAATGTATTAAATTTTAATTACGGCATCGCACGGTGTGGTCAAGGCTGGCCTAAGAATGTGTTGTTGTGGCTGTTGTTGGTGGCTGGTGGATGCTGTGAAGCCATAACAGCCACAAAAGGGCAAGGCTGTTGCTGTATTCAGCATTCGTCTAAGTATGTAAAAAGGATATGAATTTCAAAATCATAGGCAGTTGCGAGAGCAAGTCGTTGCCTCGCGGATGGTAACTAACGTTAGCATCAGCGAGTCGACAAAAACTGGTCGGCTGTTAATACTACCAAAGTTTTAATATATCCATATTAATGTTTGGTATCAAATTCATACTTGATAGATCTCAACTCAAGTTAGCTCCACCAAAGGAAGAACCGAGGCGGATATATCGCTATATCCAGAGAATAAAACATTTATGACGCGCGTCCCGGCTTTTGTTAAGCTTGATAAATCTACACAGTTAAACTGTGAAAAAAGAAAACATTTGCATTTTGGCAACGGTGTTTCTTTGATAAGTCTCGCTCTGCCTGCCAGATTCGTACGGTCCTTGTGCATTAATTGATAACAATCGGTTGCGATTACCAATAAAGGTTGCGAAAGCATCAATTAATATCAACAATTTTTGAATTTTCTTGTTCAAGAAGAAAAGAGGATGATGTAGTGTTTCTTTTTCCGGGCCGAGGAGCCAAGCGTAAAAGGAAATGGCGTACCGACTAAGGGGATACTATCGAGCGGGATCTAAATGCAGGAATTGCAATTGTGATATGCACCAAATGGCGAAGGAGGGCCGATGTGTTGCATCCACACTTGGACCCGGCCCACCACCATATGTAAGATTCAATATATTGTTATTACGTGTATACATTCGATGACAATGGGAAAGACTGCCGACTGGCCTCGCCTTTGCATCACTCATTTCGAATATTTCCGAGGAGGTAGATTGCAATGCGCGAGTCGAGGAAGCATTCTGCCAAAGAGTTGGTTCGGTCAAGCTTCTTAAATGCTGGCTGTTCCCTGCGCTTGGCACCTCGGCTCCAGGGACAAAGATAGGATGCTCTCCCGGTTTAACCTGGAGAATCGAGAACAGCTAGCATCCTAGCAGGAGGATGGCCTTTCTCGAATTTGCCTTGTCAATGGTTTCAGATCGCCCGTCTACTGGAGATTGTCAATTAAGGGTTCTGACTTGGCCTTGGGTCAACACCGACCCGAGCCGGCGGGGGGTTTGCACCATGCCAGTGCAGTGGGGTCGCCCAATCGCGCCGGGCCATGCAAGCTCAAACATCCCACCTTGGCGACAGCAGCGAGAGGCTATGCAGAATGCGATATGTCGATGCAGCTCTCAGCTTCCAAGCTGAATATCCTGGGATGACTTCATGGCTTCACTGTCCAATCCGAAGTGCAGCCTTGAACCACCGGGCAAACCTCGCAGGACCGGTGCAGGCCGCCATCGAAAAAAAGCCTCCTCGCATGAACATGTTGGAGGCCTGGGATCGATACCCGATTTACGTATGGCGATCCGCTACGAGTAGCTAATAGGCGACCCCGCTTGAACGGCTTGCTCTTTCGTGCCCTTTTCTGTGTGCCGACGCCCCGTGTGGGAAAGTAGCTCTTCTCCACCCCCTCTCAATCAATGCTAAGCTTTTCTTCCTTTTCTTTGTTTTTGAAACTCTAAGATACACACAATTTGGTCCTGCGTCCTCTTTCTCTCAGCCATTCAATCTTCTGGTTGCTGGTGAGAACAGCAATTCTAATAACCAAACGTATACCCGCTGCTGGCTGCTCTACGGATATCGATTCGGTCCTCGTAAGTTGTATAAAAGAGGGGCGCGAAGTGTACCCACCTCCCCCTCTTGGTTCCCCCCAATCTTCGTAACTGCGTAAAGCCAATACTCCCGGCTGATTGCTTACCTGTTACGTCCATTGGGAACTGACATTTGTCATTGACACTCTTTTTCTACTTCTTAGAAAGCTAGTCATACTTCATCATGTCGTTCTCTGGTCGAAAGGTAAGTTTTGCTAAGCAGCAGGTATCATGTCCCACTTTTCTTGTCATGATTGTTTGAAGGTTAACTCCCGAGCAGTTTTCGATCAACAGAAGCACCGGTGTTCCACGTGAAAGACGCTTTTCCACTGCCAAAGGGCCCTCGGAGAGCGGTAAGAATACCGTTGTTCACGCGAAGTGGATTCTCTACACGGAAACGATAGACTGACGTCCCGTATAGAGCTCAATTCCGCGGCTCACCGACAATTCCGTAATGCTCACGACGGCCACAGAGCTCACGCTGGATTAGGTACGTTGCTAGTTTCGATATATACAAAGTATTCTATCCCAAGAGATGATTTTACTAATTGAATTGGTCCTCAGACCCAACTCGTGCTTCCACGTATGCTCGAAGCCACATTTCCCTACTGTATCCAGACCTCGGAGTGCTTACAATTGTTCCTGTAGTGGCGTCGTTTGGTGTACTGAACGAGCCTATGAGGTAATATAGTCTATTCTTAGCCCACAATGGAGCTAGTTTGTAATGCTAACCAAGTTTGTTGTTATTAGCATGGATTCCTTGAGAAGCCCGAAAAATGGTACGTTTATCAGCGGGTGTGGCGCTGTTGGATTTTGACATGCTAAACATGTTGTGGACGCAATTGCAAACTACAGGGTCAACGTATGTATTTCTACGAATTCAAGATTAGATTTGATGCTAACGATATGTATTAGTTTGGTCAAGGTGCTCCTGAGTGCGAAGACGAAATCGAGGGTTGCTTTCCACGTCCTACTACCATCCCCCTTAGCTTGACAGCCCGTGAATATGGTAGATAACGCCTGAAATGTGGTACCTGCATTAGCGCCAAGCTGACCGTGAACTTTAGGTCCCACTGCCGGTATCAAGCCACTCCGCGAGGCGATCTCCACTCTCTATAACGAACACCATCGCCGTCACCGTCGTAGCAAATACACTTGGGAGAATGTTGCTGTCGTACCGGTATGGGCTTCTTCGTATCGACGTATCAACACATCGATCATATATGTTAATGTTATTGATTTTGTAGGGAGGCCGTGCTGGTCTAATTCGAATTGCGGCCGTGCTCAACAACGCCTATCTTGGCTTTTTCATCCCTGATTATACTGCTTACAATGAAATGCTTTCGTTGTTCCGAAACGTAGGTTGAGAATCACGAATATGTGCGCCATCTAGACAACTTACCGTAATAAATACAGTTCGCTGCTGTGCCTTCCCCACTATCGGAGGCGGATGGATATCACATCCACCCAGACAAGATTGCCGAGGAGCTTTCCCGTGGTGTTAGCGTCATCATGTAAGAGTTCCCTCGCGTTGTCAATAAATTTTGTAGATATCGCTAACAGAATACGAAATAGCACGTCGAACCCTCGTAACCCAACTGGTGGTGTTGTGAAGAATCCCGAACTTGCCGAGATCCAAGGAATCTGTAGAGATCGCGCTACCCTTATCATGGACGAATTCTAGTATGTTTAGTTGTACTTAATTTAGAGATCGTAGCCAGGGAGTAATCTGAACTAACATTGTGGGTAGTGGCGGATACAACTATACTACTGACTGTGACGGAACCGTCATCTCTGCCGCTGATAATATCGAAGATGTCGACGAAGATGACGTCTTGATCATTGACGGTCTCACCAAGCGTTTCAGACTCCCCGGTCTTCGTGTCGCCTGGATCGTCGGTCCCAAGGAATTCATAAAGGCTATCGGATCCTGCGGTAGCTACCTCGACGGTGGCACCAATGTCGCCTTCCAAGAAGCTGCCGTGCCCATGCTAGAACCAAACAAGGTTAAGGATGAAATGAAGGCATTGCAAAAACACTTCAAGAAGAAGAGAGATTATGTCATTGAACGCCTGGAAAAGATCGGCTTTGTCTTTGAGGTAAAGTACCAGCCTTTTACCTATTTTGATTCAATCAAAAATTACTGACGGAAATTCAACGCATAGAAAGTACCAGAGGCAACGTTTTACATTTGGCTCGATCTCTCCGGTCTCCCATCCAAGATTAATGATGGACTGAATTTCTTCCAAGCCTGTCTTCAAGAACACGTGAGTGAAACTTAGGCCTAATTCGAATATATGTAGCGCTAATTCACGGAATAGGTTATTGTGGTTCCTGGTATCTTCTTCGACCTCAATCCTGCCAAGCGAAGAGATTTGTTTGACAGTCCATGCCATCATTGTAAGGCAGTGATATTATTACTATCATAAACCTAGAACCAAGCTGATATCTGATAATTTAGTCGTTCGCCTATCCTACGGCCCCAAGATGGATGTTATCAGGAAGGGTCTCGATGGCATTGAACGTGTTGTAAAGAAGTAAGCTGATTACTATGTAATTCTTATGAATTTGTGAAACGAGCTAACATCCCCTTTTCTTTCACTTCTAGATATATGGATATGGAAGCTGCCACTGCAGAGCAAGACTAGTGATCTCGAGACTAAGGACTAGCTTAAAAAGTAACATTGTAACTTTTTCGGACTGAATGTCAACAGACTGGAGAGAATAGACTTCAAGGAGTGCATCGACTGCTTTGCTTTATGTTTTTAAAAACAAAACAAAACAAAAGATATGTCTTGGGCCCCAAATATATATATGATCTAAGCCGTAATATTTTTGAGAACTTGCCATGCGATACGCCCCAGTCCCATGACAAACCTTCTTTCTAAAGAAGTCTTATCGCGAAATCTTATTGATCATGTAAGTGTTGTAAATTATGCGTTGCGCCAACCTCCAATAACCTCACAACATTCGCGAACAACCTCCACCTTTTGCTTTGAACCTCCCACCTGGCGAAGTAACCAGCTCACAGGAGGTCAAATATGTCTCTCGATCCACCCCCAATACCTGCCTTCGCGGAGGATACGGCCCAATTAGCACGAGAATATGAACATTTCGTCCATCGTATCTGGGCCGACGACACAAACGCGGCAATAATACACATTGAAACGAAGGAAAATGTAACCCTCACCGTTGAATTCTCTACAGCAGGATGGAAAGTGCAAAAAGTAAAACCTGAAGATGCACCACCGTAGGTCTCATACCAAATCACAACTCTCGAGGTTTCTTTGCTATAGGTCCTATAGAAGTTCTAATACTCTCTCATAGTCAGGTAAAAATGCTCGAAGGGGAGACCTACGAGCTCCCCGAGGGATTCCTCATGGCTGCCAGTGACGAGTTCAAACGACTATGGCATGCATCTCTGATAGACAAGCTATCTGTCCTAGGCGAATTTTGAAAAAAAAAAAAGAAAGAAAGAAAGAAAGAAAGAAAGAAAGAAAAGAGGAAGATGATGATGCATTTGAGGCTATTCTTGAGCTTCTTATCTGCCTTTTAACCACGCGTTTTTTTATTCCTGTCGTGGGTCAGCATGATCAAATTGCCTCAGCATAAAATAAAAAGAGCATGCATGGCAAGAACGTGGGTGCCACGGATTTGTATCTTTTTAAAAACTTTCTTTTGTCCGCCCTCGAGTCTTATTCATTATCTGTATACTATACAGACAGAACGGAGAAGGAAAAAAGAAACAAAAAGTATTCAGCATGCGTTATAACGCCAGTATCATTTCAACCTGCGTGGTTGTCGCCTCCGTCGTAACCTCCACGTTCGCTCTCCCACTATCTGATATTGAAGAGTGTACAGCGGAAACTCAGGCTGTATACAAGCGAGATACGGACGCTCAAGCGGATATCCCTCAAGCGGTCATGAACTATGGTAATGATGTTGCGACATCGTCTCCGGAGTCTCACGGGATTCAAAAGAGGGGGCTCGAGAAGCGTACTCTCTGGAG
Source organism: Arthrobotrys entomopaga (assembly GCA_012184315.1). NCBI lineage: Eukaryota > Fungi > Ascomycota > Orbiliomycetes > Orbiliales > Orbiliaceae > Arthrobotrys > Arthrobotrys entomopaga. Next base: position 62,171 of record LDDX01000104.1, read on the forward strand.
TTTGGCTCAGAGGCTTTTGGGTAAAAGCTGCAGCACAAAGGCTGCGCAACAAGAAGCCAATCTTATGAACGCATCTGTCCAGTCCAACAATGGGGTCAGCCAACAAGGTTCAATTGCTCCAGAGGATGACGTCCCTGCTTCCATGGCATCTTCCTACGAAGTGATTGAGGAGGTGCCGGGAAACAGCCAAAACATGGTCAACAACGGTGGAAACTCCCAGCCTGCAAACTTAGTACAACGACCGGTATACCCACTACAAAGACAGTCGTTGGAGCCTATACCGGAGATTCCAAGAGCAGAGGATCGAGAAAGCGATATTGATTCCGTTGCGCAGAGCCTCCGTGAGTCTTTAGCTGAGAACCCTTTTTACCCGAGTCAGCAGGCGAGAGAATTCTATAAGGATCCGGCGCTATGGGGTTCGCAAAGTTCCATCCAGGATGAGGCGCAGGCTGATAATGGCAACAAAATAGGTGGCTCTATGATGCAACCTCAAAGTGAGTCTTCTTCGCTATCCGTTCCTTGAACTTATCAAACTAAATATGATTGTGAATCAAAGTATCTCTTCCCGATGATGATAATTTCGATATGGTGGATGAGGACCTCTTGTCAATCTCAAGTAAGTTCAAGAAAGCAGCAGATCTTATGGGGATGTATTACTTGCACGTCAACTTTTCTGATATCTTACTAAATCAACAATATGAAGGGAACCGAAGGGGTACGATGATGGGGGGTCGTGGAGGAAATCGACGAGACCAAGGCAACCCGTCGAAGAAACCAGGTCTCCTCAGCCGGTTATGGAACGGCAGACCGAAAGAACAACCGAATTCGGTTAATTCTGGTGGTATGAACTATCAAGTTCCGCAATATCAACCAGCCCCTGAGATCATCAACAATCCGAATTGGTTGGTCAATCCTTCCGACCGACTATACGAGCTTGAACAAAACCGGAGAGCCCAAGCTAAGCTAGAGGCCGAACTACGAGAATTGCAAGATCAAGAGGCACTCCGACAGCAAGACCTCTACGATGAACTATACCCAGAGGAAGAGAACGTCAATCCGATGGCCATGGCGCAGGCTTTGGATACTCAGAATACCCCCATCTCTCAGAGTGTCATCAACCCAATGGCACTATCGCAAGCACTGAACCCAACTACGCCTCTATCCCAGAGCGGTGGTATCGATCCCATGGCTGTTGCACAAACGTTGGATACTCAGAATACACCTCTCTTACAGTCCAGTGTTGTGAATCCGATGATGCAGCCACAAACGCTACCTGGTAAGCCTCTATCCGAAAGTGTCGTCGATCCAATGGCCCTATCACAAGCTCTGGGCACGAACACTCCCATGTCACAAAGCGGTGGTAATATCGACCCACTTGCAGTCGCACAAATATTGAACCCACAACCTCTGGAAAATGGACCCACAGGTGCGATTATAACCGAGGAGGAGAGCAGTATGCTACAAGAGTCCATCGATCCACTTACTCAAGCCACAATCTTCAATCCGGCTGAAAAGGCTTCCACTGAATACCAAAGCTTCGGCGACCCGAGTTTCCAAGATGATATATACAGCATCAAGGATCCCAACGAGACTGGGGATTTCGGAGGGGGTAATATGGATCAGATGGGTGGTCTTGGAGTTAGCCAAATCATACCAGCCGAGTTGAGACAGCCTATGGTTCAACAGCAGATCACGGATGTGGTTGCTGAGGATGAGGCGGAATATAACAGCGATGGTAGCCGGGATCCTGATGAGTATGATGTAGATTTGCTTCAGAGTAAAGTTGTTCCTGCCGCTGGGGATAACAGTATGAGATTCTCATTTGCAGGTCCAGTTAGAGGAGGAGGAAGTCAATAGGCGATGGTGGTGGTTTCATATTGCAATATATAGAACGGTTTTGTGATTGATTTTCCTCTGTTGATTATTCTTTCTATGGATATACTCTAATTAAAGACTACAATTTGAATATTTGAAAGTCTCTTTGTTGTCCGAAATTTATCTCGTATTTTAAATTGCAACAATTGGTTGTTATAAATTACAAGAGTTTATTTATATAATTATTCACCATTCTTATCTTATGTAAATCTCAGTGGATGTTCGAGAGACCTTCGTCTTGGTTAATTACTAAGTAAGACTTGTGAAATATTTCCACACAGTGATGAGAGCGCCGGTATTAATATTATATATAGCTGGGTACATCTACCCATATGCGTATACACACATTATGAGATGGCACTTGCACCATCTAGCTATAGCGATCATTATATTTGCTATAGCGATAATCACTATTTTTTGACGCAAAGAACTTGTGTAAACTTTTCAAAGGATATGGGTCTTTGTTGGCTCGAGAGGATATACTAGATAATTTAAGAGAGGCTCTTCACTACTGTCAGCACATAATCCTGTTATGGTCTAGCTAGCAAAAATTAATTGGTCATCAGATTTGTCACTTACTTTAACAATTCGACAACATCGGTACTACAACCGGTCTCTTGCGCAATCTCCCAAGCCGTCTTCCCATCTTTATTCTTGTCAAAAGCATAGGCCCCCGAGTCTAAAATATATCGAATAATATCTTGCCCGAGGGACGGGTTGGAAGCTGCATAATGCAACGCTGTTGCTCCAGAAAAATCCTTTGTACGAATGCCAGTGTTTTCCGGCCGTAAGCCTGCCCTTTGAACTTCTGGGTAAAATAATTTTATCACTTCGAGTATCTCCTCGTTCTCCTCGCCGTTTGTCTCAGCGAGAAGAGTCATCAAAGGTGTCCTTCCCGTGGTACTTTTGTGATGATCAGGATTGTTTAACAGGTAAGCATGATCAGCCTGGGCCGAATACGGATAACTTTGGGCATAAGCATTCGCACGAGGCGATTCCTGGATAGCTTTGATTTTGTCGGCGCGGTTTTTGACATTGGCTAGACAAATTTGATGTACTGTTGACAAGTCCTCACGGCCAGAGACACTACTTGTAGCCTTTATCGTCGCACCCACGGCGAGAAGACATCCCACCATCTCCGGACTTGCAAACGCAATTGCGAGTTCAATGGGACTCCATCCACCCGGCGTGAGTCTGTTAACATAAAGCGTGATAATGTCCGGGAGCGTTGTAAAATGTTTTACAATCGCAAGGTTGTCACGATAGACCGCCTGGTGGAATGGTTCCATGTAATCAATGCCATCTATCTTCCATAGGCTAGGCTTCACGAACTTCCCAACATCTACCCCGGCGTCGATAAAACTTACGGTTGATAATCTGGAAAGATGGCCGGCCTGGTAGGGGTAGGTTTGAGGTCCAGGACTAGCAGCGGTTTGGCTAAACGGACCGATGAGATATATATCCGTGAGAATGATGTCCAGGTCCTTTTCACCTATCAACCGAGCGACCTCATTGTCGTAACTCTCCTGTGAGAGCATTGACTGATAAAATTCCATCTCCACGTTATCTTTCTGTACCCCAACAATCAGCCTCATCAGGCTGATGGCATGATCGTGTTGTTCCCGAAATTGAGGGTTTCCTCGCCTCAACTTGATAACCTTTCTACAGAGACTCCTGGCTTTATCGTAGCGCCCGAGTTTAAGAGTGAAATAGCTCTGCCAGAATTCGATGATACCGGGTACGAACGGAACGGCATCCTCGAGCATATCGGTCACCGAGAGCAAGTTTGTGGTGTTGAGTGCTTCCGTCCACTTTTGCTGGCTCGCCTGAACTTTCACAAGCATCATCAACCAATGCGATTTACTTAGACCGCCTGGTTTCGCTGCTCGCAAGCGAGTGTTCCCACTCAGGACACTGACGAGGGATTGTATGAATTCCTCGGCTTGGTTCCATGTCTGGGATTTATAGAGTTCATTGGCTCTTTTGACCATAAACTCTGCTCTTTGCAATTCGAACAATTCATCCTCGGAATCTCCATCAGATTCATCATCCGGGATAGTGATTGAATCGGGAGTATGTACGGTCGTCGGCTGAGTGCCTGCGCTTGGGTATGAGGATACGGAATCTGTCCGGTAAATCGAGCTGCCAGCAGGACTCTCTAGAGAAAGAGCATTCGAGGATTTCATCGGAGATTGATATCCATGTTGCGCAGGAACTGGACGTTCTCCGAGCATCATTACCGTATCTTCGAACGTCACGGGTGGCGGAGTAGACTGCCCTGCAGGTCTCTCGGGTTTCTCAGTCTGTTTCTCAGTCTGTGCTTGCGCCTGGGGGAGTGCTATATCTGTCTAAAATATAAAAATATATATATTTTTAATATGATTGCTCTTTAAAGGTTTAACTAAGACCAATTGAGAGTGTAGAAGGGATAATCACTTTTACTTGCGTCTCGCTGTATACCGGACGACGTGGAATTCTCATGCTCTGTGTTCGTGTGACTAGGGATTCAATCTCGTAGCCATAATTTGGTACCTTCTGTACCGGTGAGAAAGTCTCATGTTGTAAGTTTTGTGAATTCTGTAAAGGCGAAAGAGTTTCATGTGGCAAGGTTTGCACAGGCGAGAAAGTCTCGAATGGTAGACTTTGTGGAGGTGAGGATGTCTCGTTATTTGAAGTTGGAGCTCGGTCAGGGTATAGTTGGTGTTCCGTCGTTGTGAATGTGTTATTTTTGGCGGTCATTTCGGAGGGCTTGGGGATGGCCTCATTTTGGGGACCTAGGCCTGCGAACCCATAGCTATAGCCAGCTGTGTAACTTGAGACCAAGCCGGCTTGAGTTACGTCTTTCATTGGTCTCGGCCAAGGCCTTCTTTCTTCGGCTTCCATGCTGTGAGATTGCTGTGCCACGCGACCACCAATACAATATAATAGAAGTGATGGGTTCGAATCTAAGTCAGAATTTGAACTGCAAAGTTGATTCAGCCTAGGAATCGCGGCGCGAGGTCGCATTTAAGGAAACTGCAACAGCCTTTCCCACGGGATTTTAATTGCTACATGTTACTCAAATACACTTGTTGGCGCCGAGGCCTGAGGCGGTCTTTCAGCCCGCAAAAGCGGGGCGACCGCGTTATATCAGGTCTTGGAACTTCACATACAAACAGTGCAGCAAATTCAAGGCTGATAGATTTCGATCATGTCAACAAAAGCCATCATATATTATGCCACGAGTGAAGGATCAAAAGAAAAACTTAGTAGTCTATTCGTAGACGCCAAAACTCCAATCATCAATATCTACCTAGATGTTCTAACCAATAAGTTTTTCGAAGATAAATAGTCTTTGACCTGTGCAACCGTATATTCTCCCCGATGGAACTATTGTAAGAAAACAAAAACACAATTAGTATATATCGACTTTGGCGTCCACAAATGCTAGAATCGAATATATAGACTTTACCATTCCAGCTCCCAGCGCTGCATCAGTTGTTGTCTTTTCAAATACTTCCAAAAAGTGCCCCGGGTTCCCTGCACCACTGGATGCAATAACGGGAATCTTCACTGTCTTTTTCACCTCAGTTATCAATTCCAGATCAAATCCAGAGTTTGTTCCATCTTTGTCGATGCAATTCAGTAATATCTCGCCACAACCCATAGCTTCAACAGCGGATACCAGCTCTTGAACGTCCAAATCTCTCCCTTCACGACCGCCTTTGATAGTACATTGATACCAGCAATACTGTTCTCCATTCGGGCCTGGGAAAGCTGTCTTGATTGCGTGCCGCTTTGTGCTTTCAGGCGACGATACGTATATCCGCCTTGGATCGACTGAAACGACTACGGCTTGGTTACCATAAGCTTTTGATATTGTTTCAATAGCTGTGGTGCCGTTCAACTTTTTTCCGCTAGCAAAGTACTCTTCTGCTGCAATAACTGCATCGCTGCCAATTGACACCTTATCCGCTCCCGACTTGAAGTACATTGTCGCAACTTCGAGAGCAGAGACCTTTGTTCCATCCGTATCCACGACATCCCTTATACCTCCCCCGATCGTCAAAGGAACGAAAACTTCTTCCGATGTCAGTCGTAGAATCTCCAACATTGGCGTATCAGCCACCGGACAATTTCGAAATGAGGTAATGTTGAGAAACGTGACTTCGTCGGCTCCGGACTCGTAATACCGTTTTGCAAGATCGACCGGTTTTCCAAGATTTCGTACCTGCCCACCAGCCGACGTCGTACCACCTTTCTCTCGAACATCGTATTGATCTCCCTTTGTAACCACCAGATCTCCGTCATCATTCGTCCTCACGTCCAAACAAGCGATAACCCGTCTCGTCAGCCCACCCCTTCCTTCGTCCTCCAGGATTTCTTTCGCGTCATCTTCCGTCAACCTGCTCCCATCCAGAAAAGCTTTGATGACAGCCAACCCCGCTTCACCACTTTTCTCCGGATGAAACTGCGTGGCGAAAATGTTCCCCTTCGCGATCGCGCCTACGAATTTTTCGTCACCATACCGCGCGGTTGCCACGTCCCAGCCTTGTGATTCCAGTTCCCCCTCGATATAAGGAACAGCATAAGTATGGACGTAGTAATATTTATTCCTCGATAAGAGTCCGTACGGCGATTTTCCCTTTAACTCTGCATTTTCAACTGTCACGGCACTGTTCCAGCCGATATGTGGCACAGATTTTGTTGTCGAGTCAAAGTGTTTCAGGGTTCCAGGAATTATACCCAGTCCCGGGGTTTCCAAATCCTCTTCCGAACCCTCGAATAGACCCTGCAAACCGACACAGATTCCCATGAATGGTTTTCCAGAGTTTATGTAGTCTTTCAACGGTTGAGTGAAGCCGGCTTTGGAGAGGGATGAGAGACAATGGCCAAAATGACCAACGCCGGGAAGGATCACTCTCTGATCGATTTTCATTTGGTAGCTTTTCAGTATCCGCAGGAAGTATTTATTCTATAGGATGAAAATGTTGGTTTAAGACTTACATCTGCTTTAGTCAGGTCTGCGGGATCTTTGATCCAGACGACGTGATATCCCACTTTTTCTATCGCATTGACCAAGCTGCGGACATTACCGGCGACATAGTCGAGCAGGTGAACCGTATCAGACATCCTATAGCGAATCGCCCGAGGCCGAAACTAGCTAGCCTATTCACGTGGCACAAATCTATGCACACGAATGAAGATAAGGATCGGTATGTTTGTGTACCCCGAAGTTGCAGAAATCCAATTGACGGTTAGGTGAGACTTTTTGGGTTCGGTTTTTTTTCTCTTTGCTTTGGGTGCGGGTGGTTTGCGTTGGGCGTGTTCGTTCCGATGTCGCTGGTCGCCAAATTCGGTCGTTGTGCGGCGGCAAGGGCTGCCCATGCATATATTATATATATTAATATTGCACGTCGCATCGATGATTTCTTTTCTATTCATAAATAGGATACCGAGAGGCCATGGGCCAATGCAATGCGAGCCGCTCGCTCTCATCGAACGGTCTTGGGTGCTCCCAGCGGCAGACTCAAATTTGGGGTAACAAAGGGCGTATTACCCATCGAGTGGACGTTGAGGTGTCTGTGGTTTCGCTAAGCGCATCAACCCTGCCACGACATTGCAAGCCTAATGCGGCCAGGCTAAGTAAGAGGCCTCGAACGGCGAATCAGCGACAGACTCCAACACCAAAGTTTACTTGGTGCGCCCATGGATCCTGTCAGAGCTCAAACATGGGAAAAGCAAAGGCAATTCCCGTGAAATACAATAAGCTTGGCTCACGGCCAGACGAGCGGTAAAGCCGCTAGAGCTAGCGAGGTGCATTGAATAGTAAATTACAAACTTGGAGCTCTGCGAATTTATAATATATTTACAAAAAGAGATCGATGTGAAGGCAAAGTCAATATAGTTGGTGTCCGACCCGTGGATCCGGTTAATAACTTTATAAGCTAGTGAGACCCGCGAGATGGAGAAGGTACTAGCTTGTCTTTCCCATTTTCCTTTACCATTCGGCTTTGTATTCATTCATTTCTTCGTTGTCTCACAAGCTTAGCCAGATTTCTTCGCCCCTTGTGGAACCTGCATTTTGAGATCGACGATCATTACTTCTTTCTTTACTTTTTTTGTATTCTTGTAATCTTCTTTTTTAATCACCCATTTGTTACATTTATTCATCGGTGCTCGGTCATTTGATATATAATATCCATTCATTTCATTCAAGTTTCCGTGAACTATCGTCGTTCTTCAGTCTATTCGAACGAGCATTGAATGCTTGTATAAATTGCAACAAAAACAACACTCGAATTTCATGTCTTTGAACTAATCCTAATTACAAGATTTCATGTTCGAAGCAAATTACTTGAAGTAATTAAAATATATAATTCGAAAGAGTATATTACATATCTTTGGAAACTATATCATCTGACTATCGAGAGTTGCATTTGTAAAGCTATATATAGTCCACAATCATGTATTTTCTACATAGCACCCTCCCCCTCCTCCTCATCCTAGCTTCCTCCTCCTCCACGACGACGTCGGCCACTCCACTCCCTCACAATGGCGAAAATCATGATACTACCGCCTCTCAAACTTCAACTTCAATACCCTCCCCTCATCCTACGGCATACTCTCACTACATCTTCCATTTCCCAACCCCCTCAAACGGCACCAAAGTAGACACCTCCAAAATCCTCGCCTCGCTAGCCCCCCACGGCTTCAACATGTCCCACCTCCACCACACCTACTCCGAACTCCTGAACGGTTTCGCAGCACACATGTCGGACCACTGTGTCTCCATCCTCCAAAACATGAACCTCCCAGGCGGTGTGGTGATCGAACCAGTGGTAACATACACCCCCTCAACGCCAAAACCCAACTTTATCATACCCCACTCCATCCACCTCCCCACCAAAACAACAGCCAGCCCTACAGTTTCTCAAACTCCTCCTCCTCCTCCAACAGACGAATTCACACCTCTGGGGAAACTAGGACATGCTTTCTCTCAAAACTCAACCTGGGGACTCAAACGTATCTGCCAGCGAAGGTCGGTAGAGTTAAAGGACGGCCAGCTCGACACCGATACCGATTTCCTATACGTGTTTGATCAATCCGACGGGTTCGCTGTCGATGTCTACGTCTTAGATATGGGGGTTAATACCGCCCATGTGGATTTCATCGCACAAACCCGTGATGGCGGGATGCGGAGTCGGGCGAATGCGACTTGGACCGCACCGAATCTACTCAATAACCCCGACGAGGGGAGTGAGGATCGTGGCGGACACGGGTTAGTTAGTCCTACTTCCAACCCAACTCAACTTCCATCTATAAGAGTTTGTTGATTATACTGACGATATATATATTTATTTATATTATAGAACACACTGCGCGGGCACAATAGGATCCCGAAACCTCGGCGTCACAAAAGAAACACTAATCCACAGCATCAAAGTCCTCCGCCACCAAAACGGCGGTCTCTCATCCGACATCATCGCAGGACTAGAATTCATAACCAAACGCCACAAATCCCGTCTCCCAACATCCTCCTTCAAAGGTTCCGTCGCATCAATGTCATTCGGCATAGACATCCCCACAAACCAACTCTCAAACACATCCTTCACAACCACCTCACCCGCGCTAGAATCCGCAATCATATCCGCAAACCTAGCAGGAATCCACACCATAATCGCAGCGGGGAACCAAAACATCGACGCCTGTCGTACCTCCCCCGGCTTTCTCGCAGACGTGGTATACCCATCCCTAAACTACTCCGGCTCAGTGATCACTGTCGGCGCATCCGATATTCACGATAACCGCGCCCCCTTCTCAAACTACGGTAGGTGTATAACCACCTACGCACCGGGCGTGGACGTGTTGAGTACGTATATCGGTCCCAGTGGGGATAATAATAATAATAATAATAATAATAATGAAACGAGAGTGATGAGTGGGACTAGTATGGCTGCTCCGCATGTGGCAGGGTTGGTCGCGTATCTGTTAAATATCAGACCGGATTTGAGGGATGATCCGAGGGGGATGAAGAGTTTGGTTATGGATTTGGCTACGCGGGGGAGGTTGGGGGAGGTGCCGGATGGGACGGGGGATTCTAAGATTATAGCGTATAATGGGGGTATGAGGTATGGTGATGGGGTTAGTGATGTGGATCCGCCTGTTTAAGTATACACACACACACACACACACATATAATATATAACAGTACTTAAGAAGTAGATATGATGGTATGTTTTATCGGTTTTATTTTGGAGTTTTTTTGGTTTATTTATGTATATTTTTGTATGATACCCGAGCGGTCGAATGAGGTTTGATATTTGAATTTGCGTTACAAAAAAGACTGACTCAACTTTACTTAACTTACAAAAACTTATAGTACCAGACGCGACGGTGATGTTACAAAGAAACCACGAGTGGAGCGAGCGAAAGTGTGAAAGATAACTTGATCAAAAAGAAGAGGATTCAACGTAATCATAACGCCGCGAGAAGCTTAGCAGGTATGAAGAAAGAAAAAAAAAAAAACCTACGAAACAAATTACGAAAAAATTGGACTATTATTTAAGGAAAATTGTTTCACGAATAAAAAGGTAGAAGGGATCTAAAAAGAAGAAGAATACGAAGAAATGAAAAAAGTTTTGCTATTATCGACCTTTTCAAGCGGTCAATAGGAATAATATTAAACGAAAGGAAAATAAATATCTGTAATAGATAAACAAAAAGTCATTACTACAGCGTAGAAGGGACGGGGGTAACAGCATGATTCAAAAAAAAAAAAAAAGACTGAAGAGGATCAAAAACCGCCATCATAAAATGAAACTAGGACTTGCTCGGAAGAGTAAAAAGGATGATTCGAAAAAGAAAAAAAAAGACTGCAGAATAACTCGAATTCGCATTCGCACTTCGCACGCAAAAGGAAGAAAGAATGACGGTGAAAAGAGAGGAGAATGATAAACTTTGGTGTTTTGTGGGTTTGGCGCCTCGCTCAGCTGGGTCGCTTTTGTCTATCGATCTTTTGCTTTTTTGTTTGACTGTCATTAAAACTTTTCCGTGTTTTGCTTTTGTTGTATTCATCCGTCGTTTCTATATTCGTATTTTTGATATTTACAATTCCATTCCGAGGAACAACCACTTGTCTGAGGTGAAGTATTCTCTGTCTAGCTTGTGGGCCGCGGCGACCTTGTTTTGAAGTTCCGGGGAAGCCCAGTTCTTCAAAGTGGCGAGCTCGAGGCCGACCCAACCTAGGTTGTGGACAAGTGAGTCTATTAAAAATCGTTAGCATCTACAACAGATAAGATAAGATATATATATATAGATGTAGATATAGATATAATAAGGGAATACATACCAAGTCCGTCAGTATCCCGATCAAGACAGATGACTAGATCCTGACAGTCAAAGCATTCCGTCGCGAGATCGATCAAAGCGACGAGTCCAGATTTGAGTTCGGTGCCATTAACACCTTTGTCAAAGAACAAGAAGAGAGATCTCTCGGGCTTGTTCAGTGGACCTTTCTCGGATACAAATCCACGGAATGCACTCCCACCGACGTAGTCGAACACCTCAAGGTAAGCCGCGATTCTGGTTTGCAACTCGGACGAGCGTCTCATCAACCTCCTGACGGCAGTTTTATTCGGCGTCTTGGGAGGAGAGGAGATGGATGTCGTCGTCTCGGGTGGGGTGTTGGGCTTCTGAGGTACATCGACATTGTTGCCGACGCTGAGAATGATGCTGTTGCCGTTCCCTCCTGGAGTAGTTTTCAACGTCACGTCCATGGTAGGTGACTGCGCAGGTTTTCTTCCATAACCGAAGAAAACCTGACGCATGACACCATCGCAGAGTCTCTCACATTCTGCGATTATGGTACGCGCCGCCCACCTTCCCTGGCGACTCGGAGAGGTCTGCCGCCGGGAATTGGTGGTAGGTGAGTTAGGGACCTCAGGGATACCACTTTTAAAAAAGATTTAACGGTTAGCAAACGTATTCATAATATGGTATATATAGGGGGGGAATGAAAGAAAAGAGAAATATTTAATTACCTCTACCCCGCCCGCCCGGGTCGAAGAGTAATGGAAAGAGCGGACAGCCGTAGCGGAGACATCGGTGGAGAAGCAGGAGGCGAGAACTGGGTTTCGTGGCTCCTCGACGGTGATGAGATCGTGGAGGAGATGATTATTATTACTACTCGTATTACTAGATAAATTCGACATGGTCGCCATGACGTTCCAGCTTGACTGATTGTCGGGGGTTACTAGTGGGAACTGGGTTTTAGGGATTATTGGACAGGGAGGGTGTCGCTGAGAGACGACTGAATAGTTTTGGCTGATTGTTGGAAGAGAGAAGACGGGGTTTTTGGCAGAAGCGGCAGACAGCTTTTGCGAGGTTGTATTTGGATAAACGATGGGACGATGGATCCGAAGAGCGATGGAGCCTTTGATGTCGGTGACGGTGGTAGTTGCTAACGGGTTGAGGAGGATGTGAGAAGGTTCAGAGAAGGTTGCGATGGTTTTTGAGGTTAGTCTTTTTGAGGAGGAAATAAACTTTCTTTGAAAATATTAATGGATGGACGGATGGATTGAATTTTATTTGGTGGCTTCAAACGACACAATGCAGGCAGGCAGGCAGGCAGGTCGGCAAGGACAGGCCAACGGGGCTGGTATTAATATAACCCAACCGGACCCCCCCAACCCCAATTCAATCAGACCAGACCAGGTCAGACCAGGTCAGACCAACCTCAGGTTCGTTAATAATATTACACTTGATTGATCGATCGAAGCGCTACCCGGTAATCACATGGTCGTCGTACGGCAGAATTTTTCTTTTCGCCAGCCAGCTAAAAAAGGGTTTCATGCACTTGCTTTCACTCGAACTGGCTCGGAATTCGGGCTGCCTGTTGGCCCAGAACTACATGCATGGCCTGTTGGACGGACACACAAGCACCAAAAGCACGAACAAGCCAATGAATTGCCACCGGCTTCTCGCACCGTCTTAAGATTTGTGAACCTTTGTACCAGGCAAATTTGCTAATCCGGGTCTCGGAAGGATATCACGGCTGTTACATTTTATTACCCTTTTCATGATCTTAAGTATGATCGCCGAGGATTTTGATAATTTGATTTATCTGATTGATTGCTTGATTAATCCGCGGGCACATGAAAATGAAAATGAGATCACAAAAATGCATGGCCTTCCCTTTTTTTCACCCTTTGTTCATATCACCTATTTGGGTACAGAGCTTACATCTAAGGCATCCAAGGCATCGATCGGTATGCACGGAGCAGAGAGAGAGAGAAAGAGGGAGAGAGTGTGAGAGAGTGATGTGATGACATGTCGTTCCTTACGTTATGAATCACAGTGACATTCTGAAAATTTAACGACGGGTCAACCGTCGGCTTGAAATTTGTAACAAAAGCAGCAGTTCTCCTTCCGTTGGATCGGCTGGGAGAGGAGTCTTTCTGCAATTTTCTTGTAATTTCTAGGACTTTCTTCGATTGAAAAAAAAAAAAAAAAAAAAAAAGGGAAGAAGGGACACCAATTCCGGGAACCGAAGCCGTTCAGCGAAAATGCGGTAGTTATTGGTGGGCTGTTCCACTGCACTGCACTGGCGGGCAGTTATACGTTATACAAAACAGGTACCAACGGTTGCATCCCTATATTACACCCGGCAGGATTGGATCGATACCTGCCTGATACCTCCTTCGTTCAGATTTTAGAATATTCAGTTACTCGGATGGAGAATGCGGGGAATGCCATCACACACAGGGAGAGAGTCTAGAGCTCCGTGTAATGGAGTGTGCGCCCCCCCAGGCTAAGTTCAGAGGTAACTCTGTTGTACCGTCCCCTTCATTCGATCCCTCGCTCACTCCACCGCATATGTAATGGTGCTGCTACTGCATCATGCATGCTGCACGATTGCACACAACTCCAAGCCAGCATGGCCCCACCTTCTTGCCTTTGACCATCGTCCGGTCCCATCCCTTGTCCTTGCAAAAATACTCCACCCTTTTCTCTCTTGTTTGATTTTTTGACCGCCGGATCGACCTACCCCGAGCTCTTCAACATCATCATCATAATCATGTGATCGTAGTATTGTTTGATCGTATCAAAATGTGTTGATGTGCTGTTAGTTTGACTCTCCTTGAGGCTCTGCGATACAAGGGTGTTGAAAGAAAGTGTTAGGGTTTAGACGCACCATTCAAAAAAATTTAGCTGCCATCAAAAATTGAATCGGGTTTTGAAATTTACAGCTTCATCCCCATCATCAATCAATCCAACATCACGATCCTCCCTTCCCCTCAAAACACCCTCCCATTCTATACCCTCTAGTCAAGACCGGAGTGCTTTTTTAAATCACAAGCGCAGAGATGGGTACGCTCTTCATCAGAAAACCACATGTTTTCAATCCTACGATTGATAATTGGCTAACAAGGCAAAATCTACAGCACCAACAAAGAAGTCCAAGAAAGCTGAAAACAGCATCAACTCCAGGCTCGCCCTGGTTATGAAGAGTGGTAAAGTCGTCTTGGGATACAAATCAACCCTCAAGACCCTCCGCTCCGGAAAGGCCAAGCTCGTCATCATTGCTGGAAACACCCCTCCTCTCCGCAAGTCCGAGCTCGAATACTACGCCATGTTGGCCAAGACCAATGTCCACCACTTTGCTGGAAACAACGTACGTTCAATTTTCTTCCCCTTCTTCAAGGTGTATACCTGCCGTATTATCGAATGTCCAGAGAGAGACAGAACGAGTACATGTATGCGTGCGATACTTTGCAAATCAAGTTGTGTAAAGATACACACATATATACAGATTCGATCAATCGATCGGGAACTCGATAAATGGGCACGGCATTCCCTGAGAAGAAGCCTCAAGGCTTCGGAGGGACATTAATATCCGCTAACAGGTCATAATTGATTTTACAGATTGAACTTGGAACTGCCTGTGGTAAACTCTTCCGCTGCTCCACCATGGCCATCCTTGACCAAGGTGACTCCGACATCTTGTCGACGAACGCCTGATTTTTTTTTTTTTAAAAAAAAAAAGTCGGAGAAATAATTACGCCGATTCCCTCACGAACGAATTTTTTTCTTAACGATTATGATGGACTCCTTGTATATTATTCTCTCTCTTTTTAAAATGTCGGACATTCGGTGGTAACATTTGCCGGACCTACTAAACTCCTTATTTCCTTATTTCCCTCGTATTATTATATTCTATAAAGACTACTAGTATAGTCGCCACTAGTTGGTATATACTACTGTATATATTTATGTTTTCTTTTAAAAAGCCTAGGATTAGTAGGTCCTAAAGAATGGAACACTGCTTGGCTGGACTGAAACTTTGAAACGATGAATCATAAAACCATGTTGACATTTTAGACGCTGCTGCTGCGACGGCAGTTCCGTAATAAACTGTAAATTGTATTTCTAAGCAGCTTTTTAATCGACGTAGTATAAAAGGGAACGGACACCCAACCGCCGCCGTGTTGAGTCGAGTTGAGTTGTGTGACTGCTGTTTTTTTGTGGTGCCGCCAAGAACTCGCAGTAACAAAGCCTGGCAAGATTGATTATCAAGCAAAAGCGACAACGACCACAGTAGCAGTACTAACTACCTCATCGAAAAAGGAACCTCTTCCTCTTCATCAAACACACCCACACCCCCCCCTTCAACACCCCGTCTTATTGTCGTAGTACCGTTCCGACTTTTCACAAATCAGTCAAAATGGGTCGCCGTCCAGCTCGTTGCTACCGCTACTGCAGTACGTCTTCTTTTAATCTCCTTCATCGAACATAAGGCCCACTTGGGGAGGATAAAATATGTGGATGGTGATGCTAATTTTTTTCTTCTTGAATTTTAGAGAACAAGCCATATCCAAGTGCGTATATACACATCCGAATTCGACATTTTCGCAGCGAAAAATACATCTTATAGGGAAAAATTCGGTCTAACGATGGATTTTCGTATCAAATAGAGTCCCGATTCAACCGTGGTGTCCCAGACCCAAAGATCCGTATCTTTGATCTCGGAAGGAAGCGTGCTGGTGTCGACGAGTTCCCGCTCTGCATCCATCTCGTACGTTTATATCAAAAAACCTCGACTTGCTTGCTTAAATAATTGGTTGAAATATCGGGACTAATTTTGTATGGGATATATATTAGGTCTCCAATGAGTACGAACAGTTGAGCTCCGAGGCTCTCGAAGCCGCCCGTATCTGCGCCAACAAGTACCTCGTCAAGATTGCCGGAAAGGACGGTATGCTATACCCTACCCCATTGAATCAAAATTCGCAAGAATATAGTATCTGACGAATGAAAAAAATATCAGGTTTCCACATGCGTGTCCGATGCCATCCATTCCACGTCATCCGTATCAACAAGATGTTGTCCTGTGCCGGTGCCGATAGACTGCAAACCGGTATGCGTGGTGCCTGGGGTAAACCCAACGGTACTGTCGCTCGTGTCAACATTGGTCAGATCATCCTGTCCGTCCGCACCCGTGACTCCCACCGCGCCACCGCCATCGAAGCCCTCCGAAGATCTCAGTACAAGTTCCCCGGCCGACAGAAGATTATTGTTTCCAAGAACTGGGGTTTCACTCCATTGAGAAGGGAGGAATACGCTGCCGCCCGCGCGGCCGGAAGAGTCAAGGCCGACGGTGCCTATGTTCAATTCTTGACCAACCACGGTAGTTTGGAGGAGAATATGCGTCGTTACCCTGATGCTTTTGAAGAGACTGAGGCTTAAGAAATAGAAAAAATTGAAAAATAAATATATATTTTAAAATTTTTTATGTTGCTTGCTATGCTGAAGTCTATGGAAGATGGCATTATGGTGTTTTACGTCCTTTAATTAAGCTTCGTCTTCTCTCTCTCTATAGGTGTCCTTTTCAGGGTGTTTTTACATGTTTATGGCATTTTTTATACTTTTTTTCTCTTCGTCTTGTTTATTAACGGTCTGGCCTTGTATACCACCTTTGACACACACACACACACACATATAAAACACACACATGTGTACTTTCGATTCTTCGAGTCGTTTATCGAAACGATGGAATGTGGTACATTCTTACCTCATCGATGCATCGTACGCATGAACGCGCACAAGACAATCATTCTCTCGATGGTTAGATAAATATATTAGAATGGCCCTTCCTTTTATATTGATACATTATGATCTCGGAAACCCAGAATATCGCCCGCTTTCCAAAACTCCCCAAACAGACATAAAAATAACATGACAAAATGTAAATGAAACTCCCAATAGATAGATAAAGATAGTTCAAAAGTTGGATATATTCACGAGAAATGCGACTCAACGTGATGCTCCACCGCTCTCTCATCCCCCTCGAAATCACCACACACTGGACACCTCACCGTACCTTCCCCCGTTGATGAAATATCTTGAGAACGGTGTATCCCACCACCACCCCTTCTTCCCTTCCCACCTTTTCTCCCATCTTTGACAATAAAAGCGGTAAGGTCATACGTCGTCGCCTCATTACGTTCCACACCCTCGCTATCCCGCGGTGTCATCATACCCCTCCCGCGTCCCCTCCTTCCACCTCTACCCCTACCCCTCGAACCAGAACCAGAACCAGAACCAGAAGTATTAAAGAATCCTTCATCGCTTGCTTGTGTAGATTTAAATGTCGGTGTAGCCCCTCCACCATCTCCATATCCACCTCCACCTCCACCTTCATTAATCCCAGTATGCATATGACCGCTACTAACGCTAGCACCACCAGCGCTACCCCGACCTGAAATATTCGAAGAAGTAGTAGTAGTAGAATCAGTGGTAATAATCTGCTGTACCCGTCCCACCCTCCCATCTGTTAACCGTACTTTAACACCACGAGGGTGGTCTCCCCGGGTTAGTATTTCCGCTACGATACCGGTCACTTGACGGCCCGTGGGTTGGTCTTTTTTGAGGATTATGGAGACTGGTGTGGTGGGTTTTAGTGATGCGTGGCGGGGGGGGATGGTGGGTTTGTAGTATGATGGAGTGAGGGGTAGCATTTGCGATATATATTATTTGTTACTTTATAAGTACTTATGTATAGACGGATTGATTCTTTTTTTTTTGTTTTTATATGTGCAGGTTACGTATATCTAACGTCGATTGATGGCTGTGTGGTGTATATATGTATAAAGGTTCTGGAAGTTGAGTGTGGTGAGAAAGAGTCAAACGTAACATAACTCAATCATGAAATATTACAAAAAGCGACTGACTATATTCACCCGACCCCGAAGAAAGTAATACATTGCTTTTGAACGTTCCAATTTTAAATTGTTCACGTCACGGTTATTTGGGCTGGTATATTTGAAGATTTTATACAATATATTATAATATACAAGAAAAATTATTAGATCAGATAGTCAATCATCTACATATGTGAGATCGAGTCCACCCAAATATAGTAGTCGTAAAAACCCAATCAACTCTATTGCTTCTGCTGCGGTTGCTGATTCTGCTGAGCTTGCTGTTTTGGCATCTTCTTATCCACTCCAAGGGTATCCAAATCCTTCTTCTTATGATAATGCGGTGCCACCTATACACACAATCACAAACCGTTAGTATTTTACCTCACAATAAAACATTGAAAATTCGTTGACTGGGGGGAGATGAACTGACCTCAACCAACCACTCAGGTTGTAATGGCATCGCATTTCTCATAAACTCTTTACTGGTAAGCACCAACTCGTAATAAATGACCCACTTGGGGTTAACTTCAAACAACGTCGAGCTAGGATGGATATACACCGTCTGCGCGTTCTTCACAGTCCGATAACTATCACCCCCTCTCTGCAACCTCGCCGCGTTGGGGAAGAATCCCGCGGTGATGGATTTCTGGATGGGTATCATATCGGACGAACCGCACGAGGAAAGCGTGACCTCCACGCGATCACACAGACGGCTGAGTTGGTCTCGTACATCGCGGGCTCGTGTGAGGGAGCGGTGTTGGAGATAGTTCTCGCGAGCCCAGACGTAGGAGAAGTCGGTGTCGACCCATTGGTTCCAAATGTTGAGTAAGGTTAGGTGATCGCCGCCTTGTTTGTTCGTGAAGCGGTTGCGGGCTTGGTCAGCGTGGAGCTTTTTGTCTTTGGGACGGTAGAAGAGCGCGGAGGCTTCACCGAGCATGGAAATTATGGAGAGGACTTCTTCTACGCAGCCATACTTGTCTGCGGCGAGAATGGCTTTGGCGAGCATTGGGTCCGTGGGGAATTCAGCCATTTGTCGTCCAACTTTCGTGAGCTCACCCTTGTCGTTTAACGCTCCCAGGGCGTAAAGTTGTTCCAAGGCGCGGATGAGGGTTTCGGCGGGTGGAGGGTCCATGAAATCGAATCCTATCAGGTCGTTTATGCCCAAACTTTTGAGTAAAAGCACGACGCTGTTGAGGTTTGTCCGCTGGATTTCGGGCGTGGTATTCTCTTCTAGTTCGTTATAGTACGCCCATTTGGTGTACAATCTGAAGCATTTGCCCGGCCCGACACGACCAGCTCGACCGCTACGCTGGTTTGCGGAGGCGCGAGAGCAGGGTGTTACCACCAGTGATTCCATGCCAGATTTGGGGTTGTATACGTTTTCTTTGACGAATCCGGGGTCTATAACGTAGACTATGCCGTCAATCGTGAGTGATGTTTCCGCGATGTTGGTTGCGAGAACGACTTTACGTGCATTCTCGGGAGTTGGCTCGAAAATCTTGGTTTGCATTTCTGATGGAAGATTGGCATAGATGGGAGCCACAATCAGCTCTTTTATCTTGCTCCCCAGCTTTCTCGATGTTTCTTCCAGATTCTGCTGTGCCGCTTCTATTTCATCTTGGCCGGTCAAGAAGACCAAGATATCACCTTTTGGCGCTGAAATATGGATCTGAAAGATGGTGGTGATAGCAGCGTGTAGGTAATTCGCTTCCGGTTGAGATGTATAGTGGATATCAACGGGATATCGTCTACCTGGAATATTGAAAATTGGCGCGTCATCAAAATACGCAGAGAACTTTTGGGCATCCATTGTAGCGCTAGAAATTAGGAGTTTCAATTCCGGTCGAAACCTCGCAATATCCTTGACGAGGCCGAACAGAATATCAGTGTGCAAGGTACGTTCGTGGGCCTCATCAATCATCAAAGCAGAGTAACCGCCAAGATCGGGTTCTGTGAGGAACTCTCGAAGTAACATGCCATCAGTCATGTACTTCAATATCGTCTTGTCGCTCGTCTGATCTTCGAATCGAATAGAGTATCCGACCTCCTTGCCGATTTTTACACTCATCTCGTCCGCTACACGAGCAGCAACCGACATTGCAGCCACACGACGAGGTTGGGTGCAGCCAACTTTTTGGCCGTTCTTTGTGTACCCAGCTTCGTGAAGATATTGGGGAATCTGAGTGGTTTTACCCGACCCAGTTTCTCCGACGATAATGAGCACTTGATATTGCTCAACGGCAGCCAGCAGCTCGTCCCTATAAGCGTAGATGGGCAACGACTTTCTCGTTTCTTCCATGCTGAGGGCCTTCTTCTCGGCCGCCTTGAGTTGTTCTTCGATGAATCGCTGTTCTTTCGAAGCGGGAGTACCGGCCTGGGTGTTCTCCATGAGAAAATTGATCTTCTGGGAGTCGTCAAAGACATACTCATATTCTCCTTCATCCTCTCTCTCGTTCCTCTTGATCTGGGCCTTCGCTTTCGCTTGTTGCTCTCGTTCCCACTCTTCGTGTTCGGTAACGAATCGTTCCTGGCCGATTTCATCGCGGTCGACGTATCGTTTGTACAAAGCTTCTTCTTTCCGCTTTCTATCAATCTTGCCCTTCTCGGTGATGTAGTCCTCAGGCAGCGCGTATCCATCACGATGTTCATCTATGCGTTCGCGCTCCTCAGCAAGTCGTAAGAGTTCTCTGTTTCTTGCAAATTTGTCCTTCTCCTTTTGCGATAGAAGAGGATTCGACCGTATTTCCTCCGTCTCCTCTGCGACCTGTTTACGGAAGAGCGCGAGTCGTTCGATATTTCGTTTTTTGAGATAATCCTGTCGAGATCGTATTCTCAAGTCCTTAGTCGCTGCTCCTCGGCCGCTGGGATCATCAGCTAACCGTCTCCGCTCCGCAAGGTCCTTCCCTTCCTTCGTCGACGACCGATCCTCTACGAGTTTGTTGGTCCGATCTTTATCCTTCCTCTTCAACCGTTCCGCGAACTCATCTCGTTCCTCGAGATCCTTCAGCCTTTCCAACTCTGCTTTTTCTTCTTCATTCAATTCCTCTTCTTGCATCGTACCGTCTGTATCGTCGCCATCTTCGATCCTCGCTCGCTTGGACGGCGGCATCTCGTATTCTTCTTCCGCGGGATATTCTTCGGGTTCCATCTCCACATCGCCCCATAAATCGTCATCATCGTCTCGCCGTCGAGATTTCCGTGAGCTTCGTTCTTTGTCCTTGCCTCTATCGCGATCCCTATCACGTCCCTTGTCTCTGCCATGGTCCCTTTCCCTTTCCCTTTCCCTTTCCCTTTCCCGTTCCCTCTCTCTTTCTCGGTCACGTTCTCTCCTGCTATCCCGCTCGTCGCCATCCTTTCTCTTCCGGTCTTTGTCCCTACTCCTTTCTGATTTCTCTCTAGGAGGTGGAGGCGGCATACTCATAACCTCATCCGGGTCCTCCATCGCGACAAACCCATACTTTTTCTTCTCCTTCTTCGCGTGTGAAGAAGAGCCATTAGAATCTAACCCTTTTGAAGAGGATGACGAACTCTTCCCCGTCCGGTGGAACAGTTCGTCCGCGAAGGCGCGCGTGGAGGAAGTATCGCCATCGATAAAGGTGGAGAGCTTGTCGGCGAGGATGGAGGAAGATTTGGAGGAGGACGCGGTAGCGAGGACAAAGTCGATGATTGTTGGGTCCGCGGCGCCGGAGAGCTTGAGGAGGTTGTCGGAGATCCAAGCGCGGACGTCCGTCATCTTGGCGGGTATTGTTGCGATGAAGTGCAGTGTCGTGCACTGCAGTGTAGTATGCTATACTATACTATACTATACTGGAGTGCAGTTCGGATGAGCAATACGATGCCGTTAAAAGCTTGGCGATGGTCAACGCGCGGGACAACACAAGGTCCTGTTGCAGTTTGGAACCGCACCCACTACAACAGCCAGCCGGGAGGGTGTTCTTAAAGCATAGCATTCGGCGAAAGGGTGGGCATCTCACACAGCAGGAGGAGTTATTCGAAATCTTGTGTCCAGTCATTTGTTCTTGTTGAGCCTTCCAACATACCGTTGTATTAGTTTGAGCAATTAGGCTATGATATTTGATATTCGTATTACATGCACATGCAACTCTGAATGTTAACGAGGCTAAAACATTTCTATATGTATATTATGTGCGGTTGAATAATCGCTCTAAAATATCATACATTTGGCTCATACCAATCAACCATCTAAGTTTCCAGTGAATGTATTGGGTCCAAAGAAAATCTATTTAAATATAATCGGCGGGACAACTCGGTACCAGAAATCGAGTATCTAGTCAAAATTTTCATCAAACAAAAACCAGGAATGATATCTATTGATAGCTATTGAACGTTTAATAATTTGAAAGTTCAACAATTAATAACTTAGCCCAACGCTTTTAAATTATTTACACTTATGTAATATATTGCTGTCTGAACATATCACAGTGAATAGTAACTATTTTTTCTCTGTTGATCTGCGGGCCAGCGAAAAGCAGGCTGGAAATGAGATCAAGTATAGTATAATTGATGTAGGTGGTAGGATCAGCTTTGGTCCAAGTGCTGGTATTTTAAGATATCCATTCAATTATACAAAGTTACTTTCAATGTTACATCTGTCATTCCAATAAGAGGCCCTGGATTAAGGTAGCATGTTATATGGGACTCATACGTATACGAGGTTCGATGTTCACGGTCACCTCATATGGTAATGTAGATCCGACTTTCATTCACATAATAAGCACCTTTGTGTTTTATCGAGCTTCGATACTATAAGTCTGGGTTAGAGTTAGGCATCTTTTTGACGTTCGATGTTATACTTTCTCATAAATTATTGATTCTTTGTGTATATCTTCATCGCAAAACAGGCGCTAACCTCCATATGCTAAAAATCTCTAATAATGCCTGCTTAATTAACATTCAAATATCCACCGGGTATCTCAATACGCCATAAAAAAACATAAATTGTTAGTAGGAGAAAAATACATAAACGGATCGGCTCTGCAGCTCAAATAACGTCGTTGCTCTCCACAAATCCCACTCCACCGCCTTCAATTATGACCTGAATAACTTGTCCCTTCTTCACCACACCTTTCACATCTTCAACCTTCATCCCGCCGTCTAGCACAACCCATTCCTCTTTCCTAACCACAATATTCGCCTCTCGAACATCCAAATCCGGATTCTCCACCGCCTTCAACCTCCTCGGTGGAACAACACCCCAATCCCCAACCCTAACCCATCCATCTGCAGCCGACCTAAACGCCAACATCAAACAATCTCCAACCTTCACTTTTCTCCCTTCGCTGCCCTCCGAATCGACGTTCAAAACCGGCATATCGCTCGCATTGACAGCCCAATCCGATAATACCCTCTTAGAACTCCCAATCGCGCCACCTGGGTGAAAAGAGTGAAAAACATCTCTAGTCCTCTTCCCCTCGATATGATGCATCGTATCAGCAACCGCCAACGCCAACGCATCACCCAGCGCGATGGTAACAGTAGTCGAAGTCGTCGGCGCGGATACACCGAAAGTTGCTTCCTCCTTTTCCAATACCGGAGTTGGTAATACGACACCGATACCCTTCCCGTCGCTACCGCCGTTGTCATCCCGACCAGCGATAAGAGGACACTGATCGATGTTATTCGAATATGCTGTCATTACGATAACCGGTGTTTGCGACCCCACATGAGAGAGCATCTTGGTCAGCTCCTCCGTTGTACCGGAGTACGATACGAGGACCAGCACGTCATTCGGTCGTATTATCCCGATATCACCGTGCATCGCTTCGGTAGGGTGAAGATTGCAGCTCATGAGACCGAGGCTATTCATCGTTGCCACCATCTTTTGCGTGATCTTCCCGCTTTTACCCATACCGCAAAAGATAACCTTGCCGTGGATACTTAACGAGCGAACGATGCATTGTACGGATTTGACAAAGGCGGTGCGAGCGGATGGGGAGGTGGTGTATAGTTTTGTGAGGTGCGAGAGGGATGCGGTTTCTGTGTGGAGGACGTGGACGGCGAGGTCGAGTATGGATTCGCTGTTAGCGATGCCAGTTTCGAGAGGTGGGGTCGAAGGTGGGGAGACGAGGGAGGATTCGGCTGATGCCTTGGGGTTGCAATTGGATGATGTGCAGTTGAAGTTTGGCGGGAAGGTTTGTAGTGTTTGGAAGAGGGCCATTTTTGGTCGATATGGATGCGATATGATACGATACGATACGATAAGATCGATCAACCACACCGGGGTAAATTTATAGGAGATAAGAGCTCCTCTTGATCGAATCGGTTCGTTGTTTGAGAATATAAAAATTTTTTTATTATCGAATCTTTGGAGATTTAGATATTTTTGATGCGAGACCTGATCGGGATGGCGCAATTCAAGATTCGGATATTCGGCTAGACGATATTGAGGTGGGATTTGTAAGGTGGAAGAAAAAAATTTGCGAACTCCAGAATTAAATCAGATGTTCAAGGTAATTGGATAGAGACAAAAGTGTTTGGTTTTTTGGACCGTTTTCAAAGAGAAATAATATAAAATAGCAACGTTCGTCGCTCGGATTTTTATGGATTGGGGTTGAAGATATTTACGAGCGACAGTAGCCGAGGGAGCTAGAAAGGGTTATATGGATGGTATGGTACCGAGACCCTGAAAGACCAAGTTGGACTGACTCGAGAGTGCACATATGTGGGGGAAAACATGATTAATAATTAATTCTGAATCCGATACTGCAAGTTAACCGCAGGACTCCGAGTAGAGAAAAATTCGAGACAAGGGAGGAAAGGTTAAAACCTTGGAGAGGAATCGCTTGCCGAATACGCAGACATGACACAAACAGAGTTCAATGATCTCACGACTAATTAGTCGGGCTATATCGATCTTACAGAATCAGCAAGTCGCAGATGTCAACGACTCGTGCTGACGATCGATCGATATTAAAAGTCCTCTGGATCGAATAGATTGAGAACGGAATCTTTTGGGAATTAGTACTTGTTACCCGACGCTAGGGCCCACCATGCCGGCGAAGTGAGGAACAGTTGACCACGAAAGCATGCGGGTGGATGACAAGCTCGATGAGCCATCCATATGCATCCATGGAGAAGATCCGGGCTTTTCCTGTTGGTTCTGGAGAACTACCAAATTTGTAGAATAGAATTCACAACTGTCTTCGCTGCTGCTTGTTAAATTTGAGGTGGCCAAAGGCTTCTTTGGGGCGAGAATATATTAGATGCAGGGTTCAGTATAGTATGAAAAAAAATGGCGATGTCCGATACATCCATGCATGCACATGGTCGCAAGATGTGGCCGCTTTCCATTTCTCACTCCTGCGGGTTCGCAAATTGATCCCAGCTCGGTTTGATGAGATTGATAAGATGGTATAACGGATAGACTCGGATTCAGAGGAGCTGTATTATATATTATACATGCATCGATGCGCATCGATAGTATACCTCTGCGAAGAGCCCGAGAACATTTCTTTTCCCAGCGGCCCGTAGTTACGTAATTAGTTTGTCTCTCCGTCCTTTTCCTTTTGTGGATGCCTGGCGCTTCACTTTATCTTTTTACATTCTGCAACACTAAACACAATTTTGTCAACAGCTCAAACGTTAAACGCCGACTCGTTGATACCCTACTCAATAGAGAGTTAAGGTGTAACATCTTATTGATACATTAATTGTTAGGTTTTAGTATGTGGGAAATTTTATTGGATATCTTCAAATACGACATAAGTTTCTATCTTTCCGAGTCCTATGACATCTATTTTAATCCATAGAAAATACACAAACTAGAATCTATACGATATTCATGCGAAAAAAAACACTAATATTTATTAATAAGAATTAAAGTTGTGCGGCCTCCAACCAAGACTCAGACATAATTCCGAGGCCCAAATAAGCAAAGAGTTTAACTAAAACCTCAGGTACATCGTCGAAAAGTTTCCAAGAAGAATACGCAGGGGTTGAAAAGCTCCTGAGTTTTGCAAACAATACAATGACGAAGCAATAAGATACCAGCTTCTCATTCGCCCTGCTGCCAACCCAGCGCTTTCCTACTCTACATCCACGTTTCAAGGTGACGGCCACATATAGTCGTTGAATCAACCATAAAACCAAAAACAAATTGTCAATGTGTGAAAGGAATGAGAAAATTGTTTCTTTGACACTATTTGGGGGATGTCGTGTCGGCCAGTGCCCCCGAAGGCTCAAAGATGCACTCAATTGACAAAACGCCCAAACGAAAGCATTGATTGGCTCCCACCGCTCCCGCATAAGGGGAACTTTACTAATCGTAGCAGCTTAGATTAAACCGTTAGCTTGCAAGATATTATATTAGAGATAGAGTGGCAATCCTCGTTCTTCGCCAATTACAAAACGCAATTTAAAAGTCTTGGTACTTACCATCGACAAAGTAAAATGTAGATGATTCCGGTTTCGAGTCTTGATAACATGTAGCTTGGTATTCTTCCCTCGAGAGATCAGGCTCCTTATCATTGACCTTGACATACGAAGTCCCAAGCCAACACTGCGATGCGTTATTCCACAGTCGAAATCCCTGGTCGAGATTTCCGGGAAAATATGAAAACATCCAAACCCCTGTTCCTCCCGGGATATACGTATTACTTAGAGTGAATCGCTTTCGATCAGACTCTTCTTTCTCGCCAAATTCGCCTTCTGGAAGTTCAACTTGCAAGTACGTCCCCATAGATGCATGTCGCAAAAATACATGTTCGAAATTTTCGAAAGGTGTTCCCTGTCTGCTTGGTTCTCTATGAAGCATCCATGGGTCCATTATACCGTTCAGATCTCTGAAGCCAACTATATTGACTATAGGTGTATAAAGATATATATATGTCTCAGCATGCAGTACTGGTAGGGATGTGTATGGTCATAACTTGTAATATCGTACCTTCATCATCTTGTCTCGCTGCAGCTTCAGGAATCTTCTGGTATCCGAAAAGAAACCCAACTTTAGGGATATAAAGCGAGAATGCGAGATCGGTGTCAATCGGTTCCGCTACCAGCTTCATATTTCGCATCTGCTGTCTGATTTCCCCATCCAAGAACCTCAGGTTATCGTTACTTTCAACAGCGATCTCCGACTGCGGTATAAGACTGTAAGTGGTAATATATACAACCACGATACTAGTGATAAAGAACAAGTTGGTTGCGCAGCAGCGAAGCAATACATGCATCTGTGAAAAATGGCTTGACGTTAGGAAACCGACTTTCGATATAATTAAAGTGATGACTGGCCTCCGCAAGAGTCTAACTGAAGTTATATATTGAACTCACTATGCCATTCCGTCTATCGGCTAAAGCTACATAAGTAGAATATAAAATATCGATACCCAGATATGTGCAGGCGAAGCACGTCGAAAAATCAATATTGATCACGGCTAAGAGAAATATAAACGTCGGAAGTAGTTTACGAATACGTATGCCGTCGAGTGATTTTCCAGCGGTTGAAAGCTTGCATCTTGCAAATATTGCGATTCCACATAAAATAGCTACCGCGTATTCAGGGTTGCTCTCTTGGAATCGAAGTGGGGTATCTTTATACAACGGACGGCCGATGGGTTAATTTATAATGCACACCGACATTCAAACGTGAATAAGAAGGCTCTTCAGCTTACTGCATAAAAGGACGCAAACTAGAGATATCCGTAAATAAGATGCTAGAGTGAATCCAGCACACGATAACCGAAGAATGAGGTATGTAGATATCCATAATAAATTATCAAGAATGATGGGTAGGACGGTTCGATCCTCTAGATATATTGCCAGCTATGAATTTTTACCAGGAATGAACGAGATGTTATATTATTACGATTTGGATTTTAATGGGTTGCACTTACGGGGGGGTATTTGCTAACCACCGCTTGTCCAAGGCCTCTAAGCCGTGCTTGATCGGCTAGAGACTCTCCGCGCGCTCGAACTACTTCTTGGTTTTCAAGTACATGTATCGGGGATCTCAAAGTTGATGTGATGGTAGCTAATAATGGGATTGCAAAGAACTCGAAAAATATCGAGTTTACAGCGTGCCTTAAAGGACCGATTAGGTTTGTGCCTAGCTTCATTATGTTCCTTGTAGCAGACGTCCGGATCCGTTCACCTAGAGTCGAATTTACCCAAAAATCTATCATGATGCATTTTTCACCACTTACTTATGTATGCTTGGTCTACGTAGCAGAGGTAAAAGGTAACATAGGAAACGGGTGAATTTGAACTTCTGCCTAGTTTTCGAAATTTTCGCCCTACCTCGAAATTCTTTTCACCTTCCTATATATTCTGGATCCATGGACCAATTTCAAAATCCGAGTGCGGAAGAAACTACCTGCAGAAGGTGCCCAATGTTCCTTGTCAACTGCATGTGCACAGTTGCACAAGGGCTGGGGTAGTCGAAATAAAAGTTCGGGCTAACTAAATCAGGCGAAACCGTATTTTGAACGTTTAACCTGGACCTCGGGTCGGGAAAACCCTTGTCGGCATCCTTAAACAGCATTTCATTATAAGCCAAATTTCTCGGTCTGCAGATCTGGGGAAATCGATCGAGGCCAGATCTCAGGGACAAATTTCTTTTCCCTGACTGTCAGGAAGGGATTTACTATTCCGCAGAAAGCTTCGAAGGTGTCATCTATTTCCGGTCCTTTGCATGTAAGATATGGTTTTTCTGTTGCCTCCACTGTTCAATTCGTCTCACAAGCGAGATGCCGTCCTGATCCCGCAGAAAGCAATTAGTAATTCAACCAACCAATCAATTCAATCACTTAGTTTATAATTGATTAGGTAGTGGAAGGGAGACTGATATGTCATTCTGCTAGAAAACAAAGCCTGTGTGATTTTTCAGCCAGGGTTATGTGCTACCTCCCGGCACCCACTTTATGTGGAAGCTGCTAATATCTAATATAATCACATCTTAATCATCCCTATCAGAGCTCGTATCGGTGGATCACGGGCTGGCATTATTCTCACGGAGGCTCAAAAATGTCCGAGCCTCGGAGTCATACAATAATGTCCGCTTATTTGGAAGTTTTCGGAAGTAAGGGAGAAATTAAATATTCGAAACGTTTAAACAAAGATGGGTTCAAGCTGGTGATCAGACTAGAGACCAAGGATCTAGAATTTATATTCGTAATATATACAATCCCAGGTTGTTGGTATTAATATCAAGAACCCGGGCTTGTGGCTGTCCAAAGGATACATGGTAAGTCAAATATCGAAATTACTAGCTTATGAGAGATACGAAGAAGGAATACAGGCCATCCTAACTTGAATTCTTCAAGAACAAACAACCCTGATGAAAAATATTTTAAACTAGTGTGGGTATCTATCTTGGCGAGCGTACGAGCTAAACAATAATGGGTTTCAAATTGAAAACATAAGATGTCTAATGGCGACGGACAAGTATTATCACTTTGTTCACTAAACTCTCACCAACGAGATACAGTCCTTCGCTATTTTTATTTGTTACCTTCACTATAGTCGCTCTTTATATTTCTCTATTGTTGTTAAATCACTCCTTTGAAAATTATAATCGATCCCTGGGGTAGTGCTCGCGCACTCAGACATGAGGATATGTTTGAAGCTCGCGCTCATAGCGCTGGGCTGTAATTCTCTCGTAAACAGTTATCATGTCGAATACCAGCTCAATGTCGAAAAAAGGGCGGCAGAGATTGCTGCCCTGCAATCAGCACGTGAGCTCGTGCAAGAAGTGCAGCAAAAGCTCGTCACTGTTAATCAGTACAGGATCGATCACCCTCGAAAAAATACGTATCACGGAACTAGAGTGGACCCAAATATGCGACGGAGAGGCGAAGCTCCCATGCTTGTCATAACGGATGAAATGAGAAAGGCGGCTGCATTGGTAGCAGAGGCCAATGCTCGCAGTAACCAAACAAATACCTTTGGAAACTTCTCGGGTCATGATCACCACGAAAAAAGACAATCTCAAGCATATTGGTTGCCACAGCTAGCACCATACGGATTTTCACCCCACGCTGGCAGTCGTTACAAGGAAAGTTTATAAGTCTCAATAGCGCTAGGATGATGTCGTAAACTAACTATTCTATACAGGTATATCGAAACGTGAAAGACTACGGCGCAAAAGGCGACGGCAAGACCGACGACACCGATGCTATCAACAAGGCTATATCTGATGGCGATCGTTGTGGTGAGGGCTGCGGTTCCAGTACCATCAAACCAGCCCTCGTTTACTTCCCCAGCGGTACCTATCTCGTCAGCTCTCCTATTATTCAATATTATATGACACAATTCATCGGAGACGTAAGTCCAAGCCTCAGAGGATACGATCACTTTCATCCCTCAGGATCATTCTAACATCTTCTATCGTAAAGCCACATAATAGACCACAAATAAAAGCATCTTCAAGCTTCATAGGTCTAGGAGTAATCACCTCAGATGTTTACATTCCGAACAAAAGTGGTGAGGAGTGGTGGGTACAAAAATATTTCGATAATTGGTCAATTAAAACCTGCCTGCTAACCGGCGTGAAAATCGGATTTGGTCAGGTATGGCAATACTAATAACTTTTTCCGCTGTGTTCGGAATTTCGTTATCGACATATCCGACGCCCCTAACCAAGATACGATGAACATCCCCATGGCGGGTATTCATTGGCAAGTGGCACAAGCTACGTCGTAAGTTCTGATCCATTCAAATGCACTTGAGCGCGCTAGCGTCAGCTTCCTAACAATATTGTACAATGTTCCAGACTTGAAAATATAGCTTTCAGAATGTCAACTAAACCTGGCAATAACCAATATGGTATCTTTATGGAAAATGGCTCGGGTGGTTTCATGACCGACCTCAACTTTAGAGGTGGTAAACTTGGGTATGAAGGCATCATTCCACCCTATATATATATATATATATATACACATATGTATTTGTGTGCGGTGCTAACACTTTGCTATTCGTAGCGCCCTTTTTGGAAATCAACAATTCACGACTCGACGTCTGACTTTTCAAAACTGCGAAACTGCAATCACAATGCTCTGGGACTGGGCGTGGACCATGAAATCCGTTTCCATTTCAAATTGCAAGGTTGGCTTGAATATAACTGGCGGTGTAGGTACCTTGATTGTGTTTATTCCAAATGACACCTGCATTGACTGACAGTGGGGATACAGTCTGGAACTCAAGATATACAAGGCACAGGGTCTATCCTACTTCTTGATTCCAACATCAGTGATACCCCTATTGGAATTTTGACCAGTTTGCGCATGGCAGAGCAGCAAACTACAATGTATATTTCAAACTTGGGACTGGGCAATGTACCGATTGCGATTCAAGAAGCTAGAGGTCGAGTTCTCTTGGAAGGTGGGTCGAAGAAAATTGCCTCCTGGGGATTCGGAAAGACATATGGGTCAGCAAGTAGTCAAGGAAAATTCCAATATGGTGGTGTCATAACACCTCAAGCTCCCCTACCGGACAAACTCGCAAGTCCAGACTTTGGCTTCACGGAAATGGGTAGAGATGCATATACCATGACCCCTACCAG
The DNA here is from genome assembly GCA_012184315.1 of Arthrobotrys entomopaga. Classification (NCBI taxonomy): domain Eukaryota; kingdom Fungi; phylum Ascomycota; class Orbiliomycetes; order Orbiliales; family Orbiliaceae; genus Arthrobotrys; species Arthrobotrys entomopaga. The sequence continues at coordinate 93,746 of LDDX01000104.1, forward strand.
CTTCTTTTTCAATATGAAAACAGACGGCGGCGCGGCTGGCGATGGCACTACTGATGACACGAAAGCCATCAATGACGCCTTGAAAGGAAATACCAACAAGATAATATTTTTCCCTCATGGTATCTACAAGATTACGGATACGATACTCATCCCACCTGGATCGAGAATCGTAGGTTCTGCGTGGAGTCAAATCATGGCATCTGGAAAGGCTTTTGAGAATATTAGGCAGCCAAAGGTAGCCATCCGTGTTGGGCGCAAAGGTGACAAAGGCATCGTTGAAATGCAAGACCTACTATTCACAGCGCAAGGAGCAACAGCTGGTTTGATCATGATGGAGTGGAATATCGCCGGCGATAACGACATTGGCTTTCCCAAAATGTGGGATTGTCACGTTCGAATCGGCGGTGCTAAGGGAACAGGCTTACAAACAAATGACTGTCCCCAAGGTGCTGGAACCAATAAATGTATGGCTGCGTCTCTGATGCTCCATATGTCGAAATCCGGAAACGGTTATTGGGAGAATGTTTGGGCTTGGGTTGCAGGTATGCAGTTTCTCCAAATTACAATTGAGTCTTGATGAAAGACTAATGCTTATCGTTTTCCATCCAGATCATGATATGGATACTTTGGAACAGGGTAAAATCGACATTTTTGCCGCAAGAGGTTAGCAATATGGATACTTTACTTCTCCATTCTCACACCCTACTAACCTTTTAAAAGGTATCTTAATTCAAAGCCAGGGCCCAACGTGGCTATACGGAACCGCATCTGAGCATTGCATTCTATATCAGTATCAGTTTAGTGGTGCCAAAAATATCTTTATGGGTATGATTCAAACCGAGTCGCCATATTTCCAAACTAGCCCTGAAGCTCCTAAACCGTTTATGGGATCTATTGCAACGAAGAATTTCCCAAGTGATCCGAAATTCACGGCATGCGCGGATGGATCACCAACTTGCGCCTTTTCTTGGGCGTTGAGAATCATCAGGTCGAGCGATATCTATGTCTACGGAGCAGGATTGTACAGTTGGTTCGATAATTACGGTCAGGCTTGCGTGAAAACAGAGAATTGTCAAGACAGATCGCTTTTTATTGACCGGAGCAGTAGTATTTGGATTTACAACCTCGCTACCAAAGCAATCATTGAAATGGTTAGTCCATGGGGCGGTAAGCCTACTATTGCGAAAGACAACCAAAATGGCTTTCTTGCAACAATCCTAGGATGGTTAGGGGATGCTCTAGATACAGATGCAAGTGGTACTATCGGCGGAGGTGCGGATACAGGTCTTCACGACAGTCCACAAGCCGCCACAATTATCCCTCTGGCAGGGACAACCTTCGCCCCAGGACAGACCTTAACATTGACTCCAGCAATAGCTAGTGAGATAGCAAACCTTCCAGATTATACTTACCAGAACAAACCCCCTGGCCCCGCAAATTGCCAAGGCGAGTGCGACTTCTGGCGCAAGATTACCGCAACATGCTGCGGGATTGGAGGCACGGTTTCAAACCCCCTAGTAATTCCTGCAGGCGTAGATCTTCCAGCAGATATTCCATTGCCAGTTGGGATCATACCGCCTTTTGCTTTTACCTCTGAATCTGGGGACAAGGTCCCAGCTGGAGTTCCACTAACCCAGCCAGAAACGATACCAAACAAAACCCACGTCGACAAGCCTTTGAGTTTCACCGGGGGTATAATATTGCCATCGAATGATCCCGCAGCTGTCATCCAAAACAAATCTCCAGACGACGTACCGATTAAACCCCTACCGTCTTGCACCACAATCAACGGTGACGGCCAATTCACTTTAGCCTCCTCGTGTCTTCCCGCAATCCGAGAGCTTCCCACAGGCGGGTCGGGTAGCGAAAACAACAGACCGCCCGGCCCCAAGAATTGCCATAGCAATTGCTCTCTTCTCAGACTACTCACCGGTACATGCTGTGGACACGGAGGGCTGATGATAAACGGAATCAGGATTCCAAAGATTCCACTCCCGAAACCTTTAAGACTGCCAAAGGGCTTAAAGCCGTGGCCACCTATAACGATCGGGCCAAAGATATACTCGACTATTTCAGTAGAGATCGAGATTCCAGAGGGCACTATCGTTGATATCGATATCCCTGGCCCAATTCCTTTGCCTGAAGGGGATGCGCCTGGTAATCCATCAGATCCGAGAGAGCCTGGGAAATGTAACAGTGCGGGTGATTGTTGCGATCCTGAGGTCGATCCAAGTTTTGGTCTTTGCCCCAATGGAAATTATCCTCTTTACAACTGGCATAAAGGAACGGTCGATTGTAACCTCAGTCTTCAAGATGCTCTGCCGAAAAGAGGCACATGTCAAAAGATGATTGACGATGATCCTAATAAAGCCAAGCAAGAAGTAGAGCAAGCCAAGTCATGTTCGAATCCTCCACCTGAGGAAGATCCAAAAAAAGACCCAAGTTGTGGGAAATCGTTGAGTAAAAGACATGAGAACGATCAAGGTCTTCCTGAAAATAACTCCTGCGAATGGCGTGCAAAAGCAGGATTTCCGTGGCCAGGTGCCGGGTGTGACGCTACTTATACTTGCAACGGGGCTAGATCTCATTACCCCAACATCTGCGCAAATGCGTGGTCTGCGATTGATAAACGAGGTTTTACTAGTATCCTAACTAGAACTATCAAGAGAATCGTCAGAACAGATATTAAAAACCCCCCAGGCGGCAGCTCAAATGACCCGCAGAACACACATGAGACGAAAGCCCTCTTCAACAACCGACAGCAATTACCCTCTGCGGCACAGGCCACATCAGGTTGGAAGATTCTGGGATGGGACACGAAGAAAAATCAACCGGATACCGAACCTGCCTGCAACGTAGAAGAGTACCCATTCGCATGGGCCAATTCCAAAGATGGTAGGGTTCTCAGACTGGTAGAAGCCGCTGAAAATGCGGCACAAGGACACGATATGGGAAACTTTTTACAGGCGTATGCAACATACGAGTTCCACAGGCGACAAAATAATGGGATAGAACCTGAACTCAAAGTTGGAGACACGTTTACTGTTTGCATTCATTTCGAAAATACAGTTGGCCGAGATGGTGATTACAACCTCAGGGATAAAGACAGTAACATGTGCGGTTACTATGGACCAGAATTCATCCTCGAGGCAGCACCTAAAGGCAGCATTGCGGGTGGTGTTAATCTCGGTCCGGACCCTTGGTTTACGGAAGACGGACGGCAATTAACTCAAGTAGACAACAAGGGCAAAACCTGGGGTCCGTACTTTTGCTCGGAGCCCATGCCGGGCCTGCTTTGGTTAAAGACAAAAGACAAGATCAAAACCCTTTCGCCGGTTCAAGGGTGGCGTGCGACCACGATAAATCCAAATCCGCCGCCAAACCCCCACCCGAATGCACCTCAACCGACCCCAGGATGGGTAGCTGGAAAGAATCTTCAGTGTCACCCGTGGACTTCAGAAACGCCGCCGGAGCCTATCAGTAGACATATCGGGACAAAAAAGCGTTCCATCGAAATGGAGGATTTCGAAGATATGAGCCCGGGAAATATGTCTATATCACAAAATATATCTCTTGCTGTTTTAACCCCGCGTCAAGCAGGTTTTGGTAGTTTCTTAGATCCTCGAGCCTATGGCCTTATTAAAGGTTGTGGCATGGCAAACCAGGTCACTGACTGGACAGATCCCTGCATCCCAGAGGACATTTGCTATGATGGGGCTCCTGGCAATGGCAATGTGGGATGGGGAGGAGACAATAGTGGCGGATCGAGTGGCGGATCTGGATCCGGGGCTAGCGACAGTGGGTCCGGGAGCGGGGATAGCAGCGAAGATGGAGATGATGGCAACGATGATGGAGGCGATAACGGTGACGGGCCACCAACTGGTAATGCTAGCGATGACGGAGATGGAGGGTGGGGATTCGGTGATACCGGCTCGAATACCAAGTCGTGCGACGAAAACTGCAATTTTATTTGCACCCAGCCAGGCGACAAAGATTTCTGTTCGCCAATCGAGCTCACCAATACCCGTTCGCTTATCAAGTGCACGAAATGCTCAGATGAGATTGTCGGAGAGGCATGTCCTGCGGCTAGGTTTTGGAACCCTCTCTGTGTGTACACTTGCATCGTCGGTGGCCGTAGCAAATGCATGGGATTAACACCGGATGATGCCACTGGATGCAAAAAATGCCCCGGTGCACCTCCAGCGAATGCTATCAATCAAGACTGCCGCCCCAAAGGTGATCCAACTTGCAATTATATCTGCGGCAAACCCGGCGTCAAGGACTACTGTTCGCCGCTCGACCAGACCAACGGTTGGATCAGATGCATAAAATGCGCCGCTCAGGTCACCCAGGAAAACTGCCCAATAGCAGAGTTATATACCCCCCTTTGCGCATACGTATGCACGGTTCCCGGGTTTCTTGGGAAATGCTTTGGTTACGAACAAACCGGCCCTACTGTTACTGGTTGCATGAAATGCCCCCGTAGTAGCGGTTAATATAAAATTATGCCAGTCATTTGTATATACTTAAATATTTGCAACATCTGCATCTTAATTATAATATTATATCATCGAAACTCCTTAATAAACAAAATTGGACTTTAAATGCCTTTAAATTTGTGACAATAATATTGCTCCGTAATTTACGGAATTTATGACTTGACAAGCTCAAATTGATTGCCATAAACCCGTGTTATTTTGGTCGCATTGTTTGACCTTGCATTATCGACCTAAGCCTATGACATGGATATTGCATCGCGAGGCTTTGAAGGCCGGAGGCCGAAGGGGTCGACTCGGACGAATTCGTACCCGCACATACATAGTAGAGCACGCACTTTGCTCAGATCAAACAAAAATTCGCCTTTCGATCTTTCTCTCAGGCTTATAATTTGCGGTACGAGGTTTAGACATGGCCATGCATGGTACGGGCTCGTGGCACTTGCACTTGTTAAGACTTAAGACCAGGGCTATTCGGCCAAAACACATGCAAGATTTACGACTGGCGCGTTGCGTTGGGTTTCGACCTTCGAGCCTTCATCAATATATTAATATGAATTCAGCGCCCGGATTACGAGACAAGCCTGGATTCGAGACCACAACCTACGATATATATACTACGTACCCGCTTGAATATTTAAGCATTCCCATAATCTCGGGGCCAAAAGAACCAGCAAGGTTTCCAGAATAAACATCACTGTTAGTATGGGTCCAAACGAATTCGAAGTCGACGATAAGTTCAATCGAAACCATAACGGACGGTCCTTTTTGCCTCTAACTTGTCCACCCGAGGCATTACCGAGAAGAACTCTCGCAACAAATCTAGCAGAATACCGACAGTTATGCTACAAAGTAAACTATAAAGATCTTGTTGATCAAGACTACCAGCGTTATGAAATTCCCGATATCATATACGAGTCTCCCCCGCCGATTTCGAATCCGACATCCGTAATAGAAGTTCAACTTCGAGAATTGGCCGAAGGGCTAAACGAACCCCAAGTCCCCATCGATCTCGCAGATTTTTGGCATCTTGCCGATTGTCTATATACCGAAGATGCCTCCTCGCGTCTCTGTTGGGTTATGCCTCTTTGTTCGGTTTTGAAAGGTGTTCAGCTTTCCTTATGCAAGGCGGAGAGTATTAGGGATGTAATGGAAGACGAATTTTCTGCGATTGGTTTGAAAGTTAGGAAGATGTTTGATCTAGGCGCCGATGGCTCTGGAAACTGGGTATGTGCTTCTGCCAACCCCGATGAAAACTTCGAATTGTGCTAACAAAAAGAATACTGTATCGATGCGCATTTTCAAGATATTTATGATTCAGCTTAGCCAGGTACAAGACGGAAATGAAACTACGGCATGGAAAATATGCTATCATGTACATTGTGAAGCAACATTTTTTTTCGACTCGGTAAACCAACTGATAGAACGACAAATCAAGGGAATTAAGTGCAATAAGGAATATCAGGATGTATGGGACTTCGATTTCCCGGCAGTGGGGGAGACGGTGGAATAGCACAAGCAACAGCAACCAGCGAATAATGAAGGCACTTGTTGTAAAACTCTGAGATTCTCAAGAAAACGCTTCATAGCATCTGGATCACAGCGAAATCATCAGGGAAAATAAAAGACTTAGGTTCTGACCATGTGCTTCTTGCCACATCTACACATGGAAGAATACTAATTGAGCCTCAAACGGAATGTGAATTGACCTGAATTTGCAAATTCGTTCTCCTGGACATACTCTCTTTGTTGCTTACTCGGACACATTATACCCCTTGTTAAAGTTCCACCATGCCAATTCACAAGGCTGGAGGGGTTTTTACGGGAACAACCTTGTTTTTGATAGCCCATGCTTAAATTAAAACCAGAAACTGAAGATATGGGCTCACTTATTATGGAAATGTCTGAATCGACAAGTTTGGCAGGCATGTTATTCTTGGCACTGCAGACACTTCTAATGTACGACAACTTCTAATAGCGTACATAGCAGGAATGCAACACCTGCACAACGCACTTCGGCCGAGGTCTTCCTTATTTGGGAGTCGCTCAAAGCCAATAACACATGCAGGACCATGGAGGAGGAGGAATGACATGGCCATTTCACCAGTCGTGTCCTCTGCCATTGACGATTTAAGCACATATTCGGCGCAGTTTTCGTTCTGGCCCCTAGCTTAGTCCAACTCGTCGCCGAAGGTAACACAGGTGTAACATGTATTTAATATGCTTTGTAATGTTTATGATACATTAATCATTAAAAATATTCTAGTATATGCGGGAAATTTTTTCTTGGATATGTTTTTGAATACAACAAAGAGCTCGTGCAGGTTTGATTACGCCTAACTTTGTTCAATTTCCAGGGAACAAGCAAGCTTCAAGATTGAAATCAGATGAATAGATGCATCCTCCAGCAATCGTCGGAGGATTTCCTGTCTGACAAAATCCAAGCCCTGAGAATGTGTCAACGCAAGTCTTTTGATTAACCTCAAAGCCCCCAAGCTTGATCTGTGCAGCAAACTGCAATTTATTACCCTTGGAGTCGGTGACCGAAGCAAAGTATGGATTTCCCTTGGCTAGAAACTTGCTAGCTCCGACTAATTGCTGGCAAGCTTGCGACACTCGACCAAAGTACTCACTACCAGCCACAGTTATGCCGTTATTGTTTTGGGTTTTTGCAGTGATGCACTGAAGTTGGCCGCCTGATGGGGGAAATTGCGATACATCGTAAGGTTTTGGCTTTGGCGGGGATGATTGCGTGGGAGGGGGAGGCACAAGCCATGAAGCCGGTGTCCCTCTGCTACCATCGGGAAAGATGCAAGCTTCAAAGTTGCCATCAGAAGTGTAGGTGCATCCACCATACGTTGTTGAAGGATTTGATCCCTTGCACTGCGATAGGGTTGATAATTGTTTAACACAAAGGTCTTGCGTCACAACGAAACCACCAAGTTTCATTTGTAAAGCGTATTGAGCTCTAAAGCCGTTGGTATCTGCCACCAAAGAGGTGGTATATGGATTTCCGACAGCGAGAAACTTGCCAGAATCACCAACGAGTTGCTGGCAAGCGTGCTGTACGGCGATTGGAAAGTTCCAGGCATTCCAAACCGATGCAGGGTTAGGATCTTGCCTCGTTGGTACGATACATTGAAGAGCACCTCCAGAAGGGGGGAACTGTGTGGTATCGTGAACAAGAGCTGGTGTAGATGTAGGTGAGGTCGAAGGAGGGGGATTGCCCGGTGTAGTGTTCGTTTGTACAAGCCATGGCGCCGGTGTTCCCGTGGTACCGTCAGGGAAGATGCAAGCCTGAAAGTTTCCATCAGAAGTGTAGGCGCATCCGCCATATGTTGTTGAAGGATTTGTCCCTTTGCATTGAGATAAAGTTGATAATTGTTGAATGCAAAGATCCTGGGTTACGCTAAAGCCACCAAGTTTGATTTGGAGAGCATACCGCGCAACAAAACCCCGGGTATCTGCCACCAAAGTAGTAGTATAGGCGTTTCCGACAGCGAGAAATTTTGAGCTACCGACAAGTTGCTGGCAAGCATGTTGTACAGCGATCGGAAAGTTCCACTCATTCCAGACAGCTACTGGGTTTGGATTTTGACTGGAGGGTGCTATGCATTGAAGAACGCCAGCAGATGGAGGAAATTGTGTGGTCTGGTAGACGAAGGATTGCGGTGAGGGCGTGGTGTTAGGGGCTCTGGTTGTAGTCGTCGTGGTGGTCGTGGCAGCGGCGGCGGCGGCTGTCGTGGTCGTGGTTATGCTGACCGTTGGAATCACCGGCGCGGAGCCCGAGATAGCCTTGCAGTAGCCCCATGAGTCTTTAACACCACTGCAGTCTCTAGCAAGAGCAGGATTCTATCACCCTTGGGATTAGACTTGATATGGCGTGGAGAAATTGATAATACTCATGAAACTCACATAAGATAGAAAAACCGAGTCTGAGAGACCGGCGGCCGACGCTAGCGAGACGCAATCATCGCCAGAAAAGCCTTCAATCCAATCGATACAGTTTGTTGGTGTATCAGGCTCGGTGGGCCATTGACCTTTCATCCACGTTAGTCTGCTGAAAAAAAATAATTTTGGGGTCCCGACAAAGATAGAATACTCACTTGCTCTGGCGTAAAGGACACGGGCAGAAGCCACATGCGCGAGAACCAAAGGGAGAAGAATGCCTGAGGAGATCATTGTTGGATAACCCTGCTGTTAACAAGTCCAATACTAGATTTCACTGTTGTTGAGATATTTCCTCGACCGAACATGCTCAAGACCTCTATATATATCGGAATCCGCATCTGAAATTTAAATATACAATGAAAACTTACAACGGACGATGTTACGAGATCAAATCGCGGGTGACATCACGTCGCGCTCTTCAATGTGACTCTACCGATTCAGGGATTGGAAGTATTGTCGTATTACCCTAGAAAACATGGATACAGCCAAGATCGCGGCTCGTATATGAATTCTCTGAATAGCGGTGGTCTTTCCGAAATGGAAGATATGAAATCCGGTCCCCGGCTCGGAAATGCACGATTCCCTTGTATGCGGGCGTGGTGACTATTCAAGAAGCTCGAATCTCGTTTATCCTGGTTACGCTGATCGAGCTTCCTTAAACCAAACCCGTAGTGACTTTCTCCCATAGCTTATAATATCCCAGTGCAATCACCCTGCAATGTTGGGATCTAGATCTATCGGATAGCATAGCGCTATAGCTTTGTCTCAGCATCCGTGAATGCACATGCATCTGCAGAAAACTCTGCAAGATCGCATATACCTTCTTTTTTATCATGACCTAATTCTATATTCCCGTGCAATGCTTTTTTCTTTTAGTTTTTTCGAACTGTCTCCCAGATATTCTAGAATTATGTGCCCTGGCCAAACTTTTGATGACTTACTCTAAGAGGAAGGTAAATCTGGCAATATTTACCGAGGCTTTGCCCTTGGATATTGTATTCCAGCAGAGCCGCTGGACCTTCCAGGGCACTGGACGCAGGTACTACGATACCTACTCTTCGCCACCAAAGTATTATGTCGGCCAAAATCTCGTGTTGAAATTTCTTGGTTTGGCTGGTAGTAGAAGCTAGGAGCTCGTATTCGTACTGACTGATATAATTTGCTTGTGCAACTATTTCAGACATTAATCCAAATATTAATTGTGGTGTTTTTAAGCTTCGAAGCTCGATTGCAAATATATGTAATGAAGAAGTTACTGTCACTTTCGGTGGGTCTGAGACAAGACCAATCTACCCCATCTGTTTAAAGTATATGGAATACAAATATATAAGGAAAACACTTACCATCATTCCATAGCTCAACTAGAATTTTGAGGCTGAGGTAATTCACACTTCTACCAAAGCTTCAAAGAAGTTTCCAGAGAGCTTCCAACAAGAATATCTAGGTATCAAACTGCTCATGATTTCGGCATTGACATGACAATAACGCAATAGAACCCGAACTTACTATTACTTGCAGTGATCGATTCAGAAGCTTGGTTATCTACTACAATCGATAGGTTCCTCCAGAATAGAGATATTTTATCCTGTAGAACCGGACTCCCTACATCATTTCCTTTTGAAATTAACCAAGCATTTGGATGCTAGTTTCTTGTTGAGATTTATTGTATATTTGAGAAGAAGCTATGTACTGTCTAGCTCAACTTCGGACAGTGTTCCGAGGCCAAGGTAAGCTGAAAATTTTACCAAGGTATTGGGTAGATCGTCGAAGAGGCTCCAGGATGAGTACGCAAATACCCTCGCACCGCACCCATGATTTTTCGCATACATCACAATCACAAAACATTAAAGTGCTAAGTGCCCTTGGCCCTAAATAGCTTACTCAGCTCATACGCACATTTTCTCAATATGGTAACCACGTTGCAATATAGCTACCACGATTAATTTGTGAGCCAGCTGGAAAACCCAGAAATAAAATATCGACTTGTGAAAGTGATGGAAACAACATTTCCTTCGCTGCAGGTTTTTCGGTATTCACCCATGCTGATCTTTACTTCATCGTATCGGGACTACTGTAAAGCCATGTAGACGGTTGGGTTCTGCAAGAGTACCAAACTGTAGGATAGACAAGTCGATAAAGATAGTATATGGGAAAATAAGTTCATATCACATATTAATATATTCTACCACCGGGGTGCACCGTGTTTTGAAATCTAGAATACAGCAGTCCATATTCTTGGACACACTTGAATTCATAATAAACTGTTTGCATTTCCAAGCGTTTGTGAACTAAAGCCACGATGACCCAAGATCGGGTTGACCAGCGCTGTGACAGTATAAAACATCGGAAGCTGAGCGTTGAGCGTTTGGTATGCGAGACAAATCAGAAGTGTAATATTTACCCGAATTTATATCAGTAAGAAATTGGTCCGGAAGTTGTAGACGCCTATTATTGTGAGCGCAGAAAGGGACTTGGCCATGGTGCAGTCAGTGATATTTCTTCGAAATCCGTTGTGTTGAATACCCCCTGCTCCGGAACAATTTCCAACACTGATTTTAGAAGTATCCTTCGAATATTCTGCTGCTATTAAATCGACATGGATAAATGCATATTGTGTGTGTCGCACCACCGGACCTGACTCTTTGACAGAGACTGGCCAGCTGGGGTCCACAGGGCCGAGCCCCTCCCATCTACTTAATCGATAGAGGCCGAACCGAGGGGTACCTCCACGTTGATTTTGTGATCTGAATGTTCTTCCGTGAACTTGTTAATTTGAAACTAGCTAGCACGCAAAGGAAACTTGGAAGCTTTGCGATTCGCGTCATGGATAAAAACGTTACGATTAGGCTCACTAATTCGAGAGCGATTTCGGGCGTTTGTAGGTTTGACCCCACGCTAAACCGAAGCCAAGTCTGGTTCTATTCGCCAGTGTTTGTGAGCATGAGGTGCCCCCGAGAGATCAGATGATGGAGGCTATGGATGAGGCACCGCGCACTTTGACGAAAAGGAAAAGGGTCTCGTTGGCGTTCATTGGAATAGGAAAACGGTTGGGAGAGACATTCGCATCCGTGATGCACACCCGACTGGACAATGTGATTCCATCACAGCGGAGAAGAATTCGAAAGGCCTTAGGGATGGTTTTTTTTGGTTCATCTTTGGGATTGAATTTTGCCATCCTCGCTGGCATATCTCCACTTTTTGTCAGGAATTTGTATTATGCGACAGTATTCTGATTCTCGCAGAATCAAATGCATGTATACACCTTATTGCAGAAGAGTCGAATCGAATCCAGCCTTTTGCTGCTGCAACATAGCACTGGCAGTTAGGTAATGCGAGAGTAACGCAAGGGTCTCCTGTCATGCATGCATCACTTGGGAAGAGATGGAAAAAAAGGAGGGGAAGGGGTTGAGGGTAGACAACTTGTCCCACTCCGATTAATTATCGCGATGACGGTACCGGATGTCTACAACGGGCAAGGGAGTCGATTTAGTTGAACAAACCGGCTAGAATGTGCAGGGAGACCCTCGAGAACGAACTAACCCTCGTATGTTAGCGCTAGCTAGTGAGCCCAACGAGCGATCTTTCAAGTATATTAGCCTTGCTATATGGTGATTCTGAATATTTAATCGGGCGGATAAAAAGATCGGATCAAAATTTAAAAAACGGGGACTCCTAGGGATAGTTTAAGATTTATATTTCACTTGGGTGACTTGGCTACATAAAATTTAAAAGATTCTTCAATCGAACGGATTAATCAAATTCATAATCGAGGAGCTCGACAGAAAAGCAAGGAATCCATCAAAGTATCGGGACAGCGTCAGTGGTGAGTATTTCCTACCGGGTTGGCAGGGCCATCGACAGATCTCAGCTAATTCAGTAAGCTCAGATATAACCTTGAATACCGTCACGGCTATCTCGTCATCATACCCGTCTATATCCACCATCCACCTCTATCGATATCCACCCTCAACAATAATATATATAATATGTAAGCTAGATATCATTCTGCCATTCCTATATTCTATTCTTATCTTAATTGAATAGAAATATTTATATTCAAAATCAATCAGCTTGCCCGTCCGTTTGACTTACCGGTCGGTGATGCTCTCGTGATCATACCCATCTGTTAATTTATCGTTTCCGGCCCAGCTGCCCGCTGCAAACAGGCCCCCGTCCAACCAGCCTGTCCAACAAAACCAGCCAAACCAGCTAGCGGCCAACCAACCAACCAACCAACTAGCCAGCCTGCCAGCCTGCCAGCCAACCAAAGCATCCCAGCTGGTTCGCTCCAAACAACATCAACTAGCACAGACCTCTCATCAACGCTGTTCCTGTTATTTTCACCATCGCCATTCTCTCTCCCTGACTTCTCCTCCTCCTCTTCTTATTTCCCTCGTTACTCTTAGACTTCAATAGATCTTCTCCGTTATTCCGAAATACCTATATACAACACCCTATCGTCTACGTTGTCCTGTTTGCCGCCTCTCTCACTCGTAAACATTATCTCATCTCCTGTTCGCTTCGAAACCCCCGTTTTCTCCACTTTTGACTTTCAACCTTGTCCCGTTCCTGTCTAGATCCATTAACACCGTATCTCTATCGACGACCGTGCATTGTGCCATATTCACATCCTTTCATTTTTCCTATCGCCAGCGCCGGACGCCTAAAAATACCTTTTCCTCCTGATTCATCGCTAAGTTCGTATAATCGACCAAATTACCGTATTCTACCACAAAATGGCATATCGTGTCCCCCAACACAGACAGACCCAACCACAACACGTCAAGGAAAGACCTACTTTATCCAGCGCCGGTGCCCTAGGCCAATCCGCCACCGCTGATTCCGAAGAATGGGTCGTCTTCTCCCCTACCACCGATGCGCAAACCGTCCAAACTCCCACCTCTGGCCGGGTCAGCCGGATAAGCGATCTAGGATCGTTACATTACGATAGTTACGACGATGAATTGGAAGAAGACCAAGATGACGATGCATTAGAGGAGGATGAAGAGGAAGATGACGAGGATTATGATGAAGATATAGATCTTCACGGATTCAGAGATCCCTATCACCAGGGTCCCGTCATGTTACCGCAGCATGACGGCCTAGGTACCTTTCCATCTGGTGTGAGCAAGCAGAATTCGGGTGAAAAGTTTGAATACGACGCGCCACCGCTGGTGTCGCGCAACTCTTTCACAAATGCTCGAATACAGGCCTGGAGAATGGAGCAGTCGAAAATACTGTTGGACGAGATTGAACGGGCGACAAAGGGTAGATTGGGTCTCCGACAGACCGAAGCTCAAAAGTTAGAGGAAGACATCGCAACCATGAGCGACGTTGGGCTGGAAGAGGCAAACGAAAGAGCACTGGCGGATCCGTCGGATCAGGAATCGTTCTGGGAAAGAATACGGCGCAGGCTAGTCCAGGATATAATGGGATTGGACGATATGGTGCTTCAAATAATCTTCGGAGAGGCTTTACCCCTAGATTTCGAATCTGCTTCCGGCTCCTCTACCCCAACTATAGGCGATGGGACAGGATTGAAGCGGATGGACGCCGTATGGGAAGAAAGATTATTCGAAAGACTTGCGCGAGAGCTAGGGGTTTTAGCTCAATACTACACTCCCGATGTGGCGAAGGCTGCCTTCTCAACATACGTAACCGGTAACCGCGATGGGTCAACTAGTGCATCAATGGCAGCAGCAGCAGCAGCGAAAGCCCGGAGCGCCGGAACCAAAACTCCAACCTATACCCTCTATCCATCTCTCAGATCATCTTCATCTCACGTATCTCTCGACCCTCTGGCCTCGACTCGCCAATTCCGGCCTACGATCGATGGAGACGAAGACAACGAATCCCACGCCGCGAATTGGGGTATCGAAGACGGTCCTCTAGCCTCCTCTCTTCATTCCGCTTCCTCGGAAGCCCGTGTAGACGCCGAAATCGTTCGTGAGTACTGGGAAAAAGAATTAAATGTCCGTATGCTCTTCTCCTACCTGAAATCCAAACTTGCCACCACAAACACTACCACCACATCATCAACCCCTGCCACCACCCGTCGGCCCTCATCTTCCTCCGTGGCAACAGCAAAGTCGATACCTGTTCCCACCTCCGTTTCTGGTAATAAGAACAGGTATTCGGCTAGTCTTCACCATCAACATCCGCTAATCTCGCATGCACCAAAGGTAAACACTAAAGCGAAACGGATATCGCCCATCGCATCCCTGACGTCAGTATTAGGCGTAGGCATGGGCGGTTTCAGATCGGGTAGCAGCTGTGCGTCGCAATCGACGACCAAGAAGTCGAGCGGTGGAGGCCAAAAAGCGTCGTCAGGACCTAAAGGCAAGGGGTCCGTTTCGTCAAAGCACTTTTGGGACGTTGGGTCGAATGTTGGGAGTAGTAGGAGTTCGTGCGTGGGTGGACCTGTTTGGGCTGATGTTTAGGATGCATCCGCTCACGGGTTTCTCATGCTTTGATACGCATCCCTCCGGATCTGGTATATATGGGTTTACGCTATAAAAACTATCTCTACTTTTTCTTTCTTTCTTTCTTTCTTTCTTTCTATTATTGAATTTGCATATACGGTATACGGTATGGTATAATGAGAGCATGCATGCAAAGCGGAAAAACACTTAATCATGAGGTTATTTGACTTTTTTTCTTTTTTCTACCCCTTTCCCTATTGTTGTGTTTTGTTTTGAGGGGTTTTGATATTGATAAAATTCAGCGGAGCATAACTGGTATGCATATTTTATATACTTTTTTTTTTGTTAAACGTTATGGGGTTTTACTTTAACTTTTTTTGTTTCTGTCTCTCTTCGGAGCTCTTTCTTTGTATATTTTTTTTTTTATTGGAGTGAAGGGGTGGGGCGTGGGGTGACTGACAGAACGATCAATGCATACATACATTCGTATTATATTAATATATACAGTAGTCTTCGGGAAAATAGAGTCTTGTGGTTTGGGATGGGTTTATGAAGGATGTTTAATAGAATCAATCTATTATCAATCTTTTCTTCTAACGGATTGAACAATGTGGGGATATCAATGCAGCGCTGTGCAGTACAGTACAGTACAGTACAGTATACAGCCAGCCAGCCAGGGTATGCGCGATGAAGTCGCCCTTGTTGCCAAGACTGGAGTCTGGAGTCGGGTCGGTTTTGTGTGACCATACCTTCAGCACAACAATTGTTGTAAATCCAACGTTAGCCTCGAATCCGGGTCTATCCAACGTCGAGATATTCGAATGCGAATGTGCATAGGCATGTGTAAGCTTGTGTCAGAAGAAAAAGGAAACCTTTGAACTCGTATAAAACAAAGCTAACATGTATAAAAAGAGGACTTTAGTAGCCGAGGCTACGATGGATAACCAAGTTTTGGTCTGGCATATATATACATCAGCACCTGGTCCTCGAGGCTGTCTATATTGTAGCTACTGCATCATGCATGATTCGCTATCATTGCATTGATGCATTATAATTAGTTGCATGGCTATGCGCGTATACGCCTCCACCAATAGTATATATATGCATCTCATTTTTATTGAAAAAGTCAAACTCAGGACGTCACTCTACTAGTTGAAGAATCGGGTCTAGAAGCAGGTTATAAAAGAGTAATGCATATAGGGTAGATATTTACCCGACTCTCTTGCCTTCGCGTTGGGCGTTTGGTATACGAGACAATCTCTTGCTATATCTAGCTAACTTTCGTACCCGTAATATAGTATCCTCCATGGATCCAGTCCATGGTCCACATGCATTTGCAGAAACTTGCGTCCACACCATGGTACCAGTTTGAAAATATTCAAACGTATCGACACTCACACCTTGCCTGGAGAACCAGCTAACTTGTATACCTAAATGCGAATAGGTAGATATTCGCATGCATGCATACATGCATACAGTTCTGCTCTTCTTGCCTCGCGGCGGCCGGCGGGGTTAAGAGAAAATTTCTACCCCGCATCGTGACCTGTCCCTAGCTGACTGCAGCATGCTGGTTTCCCTTCTTTTTTCCCCTCTATTTGATCGAATATCCAGTGTCTCCTCCTCGTCGAGAATTCGCACGTACGTGTAAACTTGACGTCCAGCTGAAGGAGCACCACCAGTTGGTCTCAGCTTCATGCAATTCCAACATTTTAATGCATATTAATTGACTCTCAAGTTTGGACAAGTCAATAGCTTCAACAAGGCTGCCTACCCCGCTAGCCTGCAGTGCTCCCAACCATGCATGGCTACCTTTTTATCAAAAAGAAAAGAAAAAAAAGATATCATAAAAATCCTAGATATACAAAAAAGTTCGGAGAAAGAAAATTCATAAGGGTGGTGTGAAATAGCAATGAATATTATAATAGACGCATCAGGTAGAAATCCAAGGAATCGATGGTCTATATAAACCTGGATTTTCCGCCTCTCGTATTGGAAATTTCTATCACCAGTTAGAATATTCCCCTACTACTGATCATAAACCGGTTCAAAATATTAAGTCCATACACATTATACTGCACTATAAGATTTATATATATAAAAATGGATAACCGGCCCATCCATATCCAAGACCTCGAAGGTAACCAGTACGCCCGTGATGGCGGCACTGTCGAACGAGAGCAATGGGCCGTTGCCAATGTCCAATACGCAACCTCAACCTACAGAGAACAACACAACATGAATCCAGCTTTGATAGTCCAACCCAAAGGCGACGAAGACATCATCAAAACGATCAGATTTGCCGTTCAGTACAAGATAGCCGTGGCGGTCAAGAGCGGTGGACACCAATACAGCGGCGCATGCTCCACCGGAGACGGCAACATCCAACTCGATTTAACAAATACCTATAAAGGATTCACAGAGTCCGCCCGCCAGGGGAAGTCCTACGTTCTCGCAGGTGTAAGCAATCATCTGTTTGAGTTGAACGAATATCTTACCGATAACGGGTAGCATGGTCAGTGTGCGTATGCGTCCATCGGAGGACACGCGCAGACGGGCGGGTACGGCCAACTAGGGAGGAGTTTTGGACTCTTCGGAGATCACGTACGGACTATCCGTATGATCAATTATAATGCCGAGGTACAGGAAGTGACAAAGGAAAGTGACCCGGGGTTATTCTGGGCTATTCTGGGGGGTAGTCCTGGTAATTTCGGGATAATCACGCATTATCTCGTCGAGGTCTACCGCGCGGCGGACTACCAACCTAAGAAGGAGGTGATTCCAATCGAGGGTGCACTTCAGTATAAGGGTCCACATGGGTTGAAGGGAATATGGATCTATGATCCCGAGATTCTTAGGACATACTTGTCCTTCGTGGCGGAAATGTCAAACGATGCGGAGTTTCCAAGAAATTTCGATTTATGTTTGAGTGTGCTCAGCGCTGATTCCAAGGCGAGGGATATGTTCCCAGAGTTGGCGGATCCGGCTCGGTGGAAGGAGGTACAGGGCAAGATAAGGAAGCATATTCCGGAAGAGTTTCTCAAGCTGTTGGATGGGAAGATGCCTGCCTCTATTGTGATATACGCTCAGTGGTGTCCTGTCAATCCAGACATCGATAGGTATGATGAACGTGTGGACGCTTGGTTCGCGCGATTCAGAGCCTTCGAGGAGAAACTTATGTATTCGTGGGAAGGCGATGCGGATATGGCTACGATGACCGGAAAGTGGATATTTCCTAGCCCTCGCGAGTTCGATCTTCCGTACGTCAAACGTATATACGCCACGAGCCACCGGGATCTCGGGGGACGCTATGTCGATACCGTGGTTAGACGGTTAGATCTGATCTGTAATCCGGACCAGTTCCTCCGTGGAAATCCCAACGATGATGACTATAAGAGATTTATGGATCTCAAAGTCGCGGTCCAGATTCAGCCCTTCGGGGGAAATCACTCCAAATTCTTTACCAATAGGGGTAACGGAACTTCGTACAGTTGGAGGGATACTTCTTTGGTCCAGGTTTTAGATTGCTTTCACAATCCAGACGGGGAGTCGAAAATGTATGCTACGGAGTGGGCGACGCAGAATGATAGATTGATGAATGGGGAGGATGGGGTGTTCAGTCCCGGGGCTGATAAACGACTGCTTTGGGGATCGTGGGGGGATTGGAACATGACGGATGGGACAGTCTGGAGGCGTTATTATGAGGACTCGCAGAAGTATCAGAGAATCGGAGCACAGAGGCAGGCGGCTGATCCGAACAGGACATTTACTCCGAATCCTTTTGCTGTGGCACCGTTTGGCGGCCGGTGAATACAAGATCTCCACGATGTTAGAGAAGTCTTTTTCTAGTTGCTTCTAGCTTGATCGTGTGTGCAATCTCGATTGTTTGGGTTTTCGTTTATTCATGACCAACGTGGAATCTTATGATATACAATTTGAATCCAATAATGTCGGGTAGACATGGTAACTGGTCAATCCTCAAATGTTGGAACTAAGAAATGCTATATATTTTTGTGTTGATATTGTTGTAAATACGAGCCTGGTTTATGAATTCAATTAGCGGCGAGGACAATAAATCCGGATTGAACCACGGGACCAACGTTAGCCGCACAGGACAATAGTTAACAGGCTGGCTGCATGCTGTTTGATCCGAGCCCAATGTTAACTTCAGTCTTAAGTAGCCTGAGGCTAAGTCTTAGGGCTATTAGCTGGTATAATATTTGTGCCGGTGAAGGAGCGTTCTGACTCCGGGGCCGAAGTTATCGATGGATACTCTAGATATATATCAGCTGATATTGAAAATAATAAGCAGCAGAGTTGTATGCCGAAGAATGTCTCTTTCGAAACTGCCGTTCTACTACCTCCTACGAGCTCCGTGTATTGCGGCGCGGCGAAGACAGTCTTCTGGGTGGTGAAGGGCGTGACAGCCAAACAGGCGAGATTAAGCTCCTTTGAGGGCTAGTTTGGTGTGTTCCCCGCACCAGATGACCAGCTGCAAGCCAATCAGTATCGTACCAGCTTGCCCGCCGTGACCCCAATTAGCCAATATATGTTCTCGGTGGGAAGCGGCTGCATTGTCGGAACATTTGAACCGAATTCATGCTTTGCCTCGCATGATCTCTTCTGAACCGTTTCATGCAGATAAGCTTTTTTCCCATTCAGAGCTCTATCACTTTCTCGCACCTTGCAGGGTGTGCTGGTCCACCACGGTGTGTCCGTGCGTCTGCCGCGCCGGCCGGACAGATGGAAGGAAATAAATATCCTGTCTCCGCCCTTTTTCCATTTCTAACGATAGTCCAGACGTCTTTTTCCTTGCGAGGTTTTGTGTTCTAATCGGTGGTTCGAGTCTCTTGTCCGAGTCTAGTCGGTTGGAATACCGTATATAATATGCCATGATCTCATAGCGCCGTCGCCGTTCGCATCTTTTTCGATTCGCAACGTCGCACTCTTTTCTCGGCTCTCGAGCTTAAAGCTCCCCCCCGCCCCAGCACAACAAGACTACGTAAAATCCCAGGCTTCAGACAGTCGAACGACCTGCCGTATAAGCTATAAGCTCTGGGGGGCAACATCACCAAAGCTACCCAATCCCATCTCGAGTCCTTAAACCCCCCTCAGCACCCTAAACCATTCGTAGAAATACTCGTAATACCAGAATCTTAATTTTTAAACGAGATATACCATGCCGAACGCTGCTAGCCTCAACTTTCCTCGCTTCCTGCTCCCCGCTTTCCCTCGCTGGGATCCTTCCTTGCTCAAACGACACAGGCCGGTCGAAGACGTAACTGAGCAGCCGGCCGCTCGTAGTACCACCGCTGCAGCTGAACGACCTTATACTTCATCTTCGTCGATATCCTCGTTTCGGTCTGGTTCCTCAGACCCGCCGGCTAGACATGCGAGAATCTTATCCCATGATTCCGGATGTGTAGTATCCGATGATGATAGTGACGAAGATCATTCTGATATGCGAGAGGAAGAGGGAGAAGAAGTATCATACACTTCGGCTTCAGAATCCGCTGGTTCCTCATCCGACTCGCTAGAGATATATCTCGACACCGAAAGCGGATACGGTGGTAGCAACGACGATATCCTCACGATGGGCGAAATCAATAATAATACCATCCTCAACCAAAACAACACCGCATCGAGCTCGTCCACACTCCAGCAACAACAACAACAACAACAGTCTCCCAAGAAACACAAACGCTTCCCCTGGTCCCGCAGTAAAAAAGAACCAAAACTAGCACCACCAAAACCAACATCTTCTCTCACAACGACCACATCCTTCCTCCACTGTCTCAGCTGCCGTACGAACCTCTGCTTCACATCCTCCGTCATCTCCAAGGGTTTCACCGGCCGTCACGGTCGCGCCTACCTTGTCACAAACATCATCCCTTCTAATATCCTCCACGGTAGACCTACCAGTCGAGCTTTACAAACAGGAGCACACACGGTCAGCGATATCAGCTGTAAGATATGTGGTAGCACTTTGGGTTGGAAGTATATCCACGCGGAGGAGAGGAGTCAGAGGTATAAAATTGGGAAATACATATTGGAGACCGGAAGAGTAGGGAAGGTGAATGTGTGGGATGGAGAGTTGATCAATCCTAGTGATGGGCCAAAGAAAAAGAATAATAATGATACAAGAGAGGAGCTTAAGGAGGATTGGGAACCGGGATGGGAGACTTTGGGAGATGATGAGGTTGAGGTCGATTTAGCTGATGAGGAAGAGTTGGAGGAGATGTTTTCGGGGAATTGGAATAAAGATAAAGTCCTGAGGAGGAGAGAGAGGAAAAGACAGCTTGATGAGATGAGAAGGAAGACCGATTCGAATGTTTAAGGATTGGTCAATATGGTTTCTTGGGTAGGAGGAGTACCATTGGTTATATTTTACTTGTTTGAATTAATGATCGGAAGCTTGGGGTTTTAGGTAGTATTTTTAACTTGGCGCTGCGGTGTGATATTCTAGCGACGGAGGACAAGCGTTATGGGGATTTACGGAAATTGATGACAACTGACGAGCTTTTGGTGTAATGATTTATGTGGGGAGCTTTTTAGGAGGATAATGTATAATACCTATTAAATGCTTCTTTTGCGAAACAGGGTGTGGATCAATGGTAAGGTTATCGATTAAGTACAACCAACAGTGATGACAATAAAACAAGACATTTGAGGCCAATTCCATCCGCGCATCCATTATTCGTATCTTCATACTATCTATCGTACAAAAACAATCAATCAAAAATCACGTATCATTAAGCCAGTATACCAATATCCACAACCCGGAAAAGAATCATAAGTATCCCCAAAAAGCAAACTTTTGATGTCATTTTCATCTCTCAATTTCAAGCAACAGGTGTGCCCTCCTCGGCTGCCTTCTCCTCTTCTTCCGTTGTAACTCTGGGTTTCTTGCTGTTGCTTGCTGCGACAACCGGTTTCTTTTCTTCAACGGGTTCTTCATCCTCGGCCTTTCGTTTCGCACCAGCGCCATTCGATGAACTCGACGCTGCAGCGGAAGGCCCAGCCTCTGGCGCTTTTGCCTTTTTTCGGACGTTTCCGGTAATATCGTTAGCTCCGCTGATAATATCTGCAAACATCTTTTTGGCGTCATCCGAACTTCCAGACATCATGCTGCTGAGGATTCCGACCATCTGTTCCTCTCCAAGCCCGTTGTTCTTAGCATTCGTAGGTTGGGGTGGAGCCATCAAATCGCGAAGCCTCATCTCAAGTTCCTTAACAAGATCCTTGCCTTCTTCGACGGATTTTTCAGCCTCATCCTTAGGCTTGTCGCCTACTTTATCACCAGAAGATTCCTTGATAGCTATTTCCTCAGTCTCAACTCTCTTCTTACAGCTCGCGATGGCGGATCGCATGTGCTTCACCGCCTGTTCCCTGCCTTTCTTTTGCTCCTCTGGTGAAATTTCGTTATCCGCGTCGCCCTCTCCGCCTCCCTGAGAGGCGAACTCCAGCGCTAGCGACAGTTTGTAATGAGCCTCCGTGATCAAAGTAGATTCAATAGGGTACAGTTCCTGTTTGATCTTCAAAGACTCTTCCAAATCCACACAGGCCTGCTTGAAGGATTCGGACTCCAATGAAACTTCTCCGAGGATATCGTGCACATCTGCCAAACGTTCCTTAATCTTCTTAACTTCCTCAGGATCCTCCGGAGGGTTTTCAAGACGCTTGTTGAAGTGAACGCGAGCGAGGTCGAGAACATTCCAGGCTAGAGTGAAATCATCGTCGTCATCCTCCTGTTCACCTTCTTCGTCTGCATCTTCGGCGTCTTCTTCTTCGTCAACGTCGTAATTCTCGTCGCCCTGGAAAGAAAACACGCCCTTTTTGAGGTTGCCGCCTTCCGTGAGCTCTTCGGCTTTCCTCTTGCCCTTGCCCTTGCTTTTTGAATCCTCGCCTTCACCTTCTGCGCGCTTCTTTTCTCTGGCAGCTTCGTTGGAACTCACGCCGGTTCCTAGAACGTCGGATTTTTCAAGACCGCAATGGTAGAGAGCGCGGCCGTAGAGGTAGAGTAGATCTGCATTGAGAGGGTTTTCTTCACCGTTGATGGTGGCTTGAAGTTCGGCAGCGGTGGCGTAGAGTTCGGCGGCTTTTGGGTAGTGTTTGTGAGCGTATTCTTTGGCGGCGTCAGCGGAGATTGTGGCGAGCTTCTGAGCCGGGGTAGGTTCTGCTGTGGTGCTTGTCGAGGGGGTAGCCATCTTGTGGTTATTGATACTGAATTGGTCTGGATGTTCCGGTGTTTTTGGTTGCGTCGCCTGGAAGTCCTTCGATGCTCGGAAGCTTCAAAAGTCGATGTAACTACTTAAGTACTCAAGTAGTTAGATTTTGAAGAACAAGATAGAAATCACAACAAAGAAATGGGAAATAACCAAAAAGAAAAGGATCTAGGCTGGATCACGCGACGCCTTTTATTGATCGGGCGACAATTTCTACGCGGTGAACAAGGCGTAGTTGAAAGGAGCGATGAGATGGGATGAGGTGTGGAATGAACGAATGGATGAATGCGTCGTCGAACAAAAAGACGACCGCGTTTTCAGGCGTCTCGCGTTTGCTGGTGACACAAACTCCAACAGCCATGCAACTTCAATAGCTCCAACAATACAATACGGTGCCCGGTTTTATATTGGCGACAACTTCCACGAAAATCGTAAGGACAAAACATGTCTGAGAGCCCCGAAGTACAACCGTCGTTGCCGACGACGAGGGAGCGGCTAGGCGACATGACAATCGACGACGAGGAAGATGTTGAGGATCTATACTCGCAGGACCCGTTGCCTCCTCCCCGAAGCAGACCCGCTGCAAAGACAGCTCCCATATTCGCCAACCTGCAGCGAAGAAAACACTCTCCTCCTCCTCCTTCATCTGCAGTAGGACTATCGTCGGATCCGTTCATGCCATTGAATTCCTCACAGTTTCCAGCTCCGCGACTTCGAGAAGCTCCTCCAAAGGGACAACCCACCAGACCTGCCGGTCCACCCAGGATACTAGCTGTCGATATACCTCCTTCTTCACTGAGACCACTAGCTTTCAGAATATTTACCAAAAAACACAACTTGACCTTAAAATCCGAAGCTCTTGCTCTTCTCTGCAGCTTCATCGGCCGAAAATGCGGTGCGGACTGGAAAACCAGCGGCTCCGCTGAAAAGCTACTCGAAGAAGTCGCCAGAACCTGGAAGAGGAACGAGGGTACGGCCGCTATTCTCGTAGACGGCAACGACGCTCTCAAAACTGTCATCCGAGACCTCGAAGTCGAAGGCTCCGGCGCCAACAAGGCAAGCTTGTTAACTAGAGGTGAAAGCTTCGACTTTGCCAGGGCCGAAAACCACCCCACATCGTTGGTCCGCGAAGATACCGACCTATCATTATTATCCTCCCAACCGGACTCTCAAACTGCGGTCATAAACTCCAAAGCTGGTCCCAACTTCGAAGATATCAACCCGCGCGACTACCTCCACATAGTTGACGCCTTCACCCAACCCAAATATAAATACAACCACACCAGAAAACAGTTTGAACGGTTCGTCAATAACCTCTTTCCCTCCTGCGACTCCTGGTGGATCCATATCAAAAGTTGACTGTGGAAAAATATATTCTCTCTTTTGATATATATATATAAACATTCAGAGCACCTAAACCTACTCTACTCCCCGATGCTGCCTCGAAAGCTCAAATATTCCTCACACGATACTACCTCATCCACCATCGTCTCCTTCGAAACCCATCCTTCCAACCGCCCACGTTTGCACCGGCGACTAGTATGTCGTCGAGAGGCACGAAGACTTACTTCAAGATCACGCCCATAGCGCATTTACTCGGCCGGAGTGGAAAGCCGTTCTTTATATTCGGGTTGTTGTCTGTCTCTCCGGATACGGGACAACTAACACTCGAGGATCCAACGGGAACGATACAATTAGACATCACACATGCCAGACCTATACCAGAAGACGGAGTGTGGTTCAGCCCTGGAAGCTTCGTAGTGGTGGATGGGACGTTTGAAGCGGACGGGAGATTTACAGCATATACTATCGGACAGCCGCCGAGCGAGAGAAGGGAGACATCAGCCGAAATATTCGGGCATATGGATTTCTTAGGGATTTCGATGCCGTTGGAGTTTTCCGCTGGTGGCGGTGGGGGAAGAGGGTTGAGATTAGCGGAGAAGAGGTTGGCGTCTGAAGGGAAGGGAAGGGTGGTGGTATTGAGTGAATTGCATTTGGATCTCCCGCGAACTCACGAGGCGCTTAGCAGGCTCTTTGAGAAGTGGGAAACCGAGGCGGTTAGGAGTGAGGATACGGTTGAGTTACCTGTCACTGTTGTGATGTGCGGCAAGTTTGTATCGGATGGGTTCAGTTGGGGTAATGGGAGTTTGGGGTTCAAGGAAGCATTAGATTCACTGGCTGCTACGCTTGCCAATTTCGACTCTTTACTCACCAGGACGACCTTTGTTATCGTCCCATCAGACGCTGATCCGTGGAGTGCGGCATTCACGGGTGGTGCCTCTGGGGTGTTACCCAGGAAAGGACTTCCGGATGTCTTTACGAACAAGTTGAAGAGGGTGTTCACAGTGGCTAACAGAGAAACCGGGGGCTCAGGAGGGGGTAAGGTTGTGTTTGCGAGTAATCCTTGTAGGATTGGATATTTTACAAGGGAGATTGTGGTGTTTAGGGATGATATGGGGAGTAGATTTGTGAGGAATACCGTTAGGTTTAAGCAAAAAGCGAGCGATTTCGATGCAGATATGGACGTCTCTCAGACTCGGAGAAAAGGAAAAGAAAGAGACAACGAAGAACACGAGATGGATGTTGATCAGATCGATGGCGCAACGGATCTACCGAGTACACAGGAAGAAGAAACTGCTACAGTTGTTACTAATGGAGTTTCAGACGATGTCAAGATGGCGAGAAAGGTATGTCAACTCATTTAAACGGATTCTTTAATAAATCTGAGACTAAAGTTTGAGGCTTTTTGCAGCTGGTTAAAACGATATTGGATCAATCTTATCTTTCACCTTATCCGATCAATATCAGACCGGTATTGTGGGATTACACCCACGCGTTGACCTTGTTTCCTTTACCGAATTATTTAATCTTGGCGGACTCGTCGACACCACCGTTTACGGTTACGTATGAAGGGTGTCATGTGGTCAATCCTGGAAGTTTTCTGGTGGTGGATGAGAGGAGAAAGGGGAGGTATGTGGAGTTTATGATTGGGGCGCAGGTTGGGGCTGGTGGGAAGGTGGAGGAGTTTGTGTATTGATATAGTAGAATATTTCTATCTAAAAAATATCAGAAATGACAACAGTTATGTTGGGTAGACTGATGCATATCGCCCGCAACGAGTAATTTAGTTGGGATGTGGTGATGTAGCATTTAAGCCGTAAATATTTGAGAAAATTTATAAATTTAAGATCCATCGAGTCGATAGTCTCCGGCTCCATTGCATTACGAACGTTTCGATACACCTAGGTGATTATTAGTATTGTACCCGAGTAGTCATCCGTCGTGTGGATGAATATAACACTCCGGAGCATTATAACTCAAACTAGATAAGTAGCTGTAAGATCCATGTAATCCCACTACTTTGGGAACTCTCACCCATTTTCTTGAAATTTTTGAAAACTAAGTACGTAGCTGGAAATCCCATGATCTGATACTATGAGAATATGAACATGCCTAATAGGATAATTTATATTGACCGCTATATTTGTACTGTGAGAAGTCTTATCTGCCATAAAGCGGTTGTGGCATTTTTAGTATCTCAGAATCTTTGTCAAACGTGCCGTGTGTAAAACGCTCAGCGCAGTCCCCAGCGACTATAAATTCAGGAAACGTCAGCATTCCCTCCATCTTCTTTTCATCACGTTCATTATCCTTGCTCAGCAAGCTATAGGCAACGTTACGCAACTCTATGCAACGTTTCCCTCCATTCAGTCATTATTGTCACAAAACTCCATACTCTTCACATATATGTTCATCAAACGTCATCACTTATATTAATGTCATCCCTGAACTCGGCTATCATGCCATGTTCGTGGGCGCGGCGAGAACGGGAAAGATGAAGACTGAAAAGTCTTACATCAATCCAAAGCGACCTCTCGCTGAGGTTTACGTATGTGATCCTTCCTACCTTATTAAATTTATGATTTGACCAGGCGAGGATTTCAACCGAATTCTCAAGTGGTTCATTTCATTGCATCAGAAATATCGATCAGAAAAAGATGCTAACGTTGCGATTTGTAGTTGTTATGGGTGGGTGTGCCCGGGCGCCCCATGCGTCGACTACAGCCCCTTCGAAAAGGGGCTTAAAGACGGTGGGGAATCGGACAGAGCCTTCTGAGGGCTTCCTGTGAAGGCGATAAAACACCCGCCCAAAAAATCGTGACACTGGAAAACGTGTCGGAGGCTCCGTGGAGCCAGCTCCCGTACGTCATGACATTGTTGAAATTTGATAAAATTATAATAAAGAGCCAAGTTTGCTAATGAATGTTAATATATGAAAAGAGGAGCCCTCCGAGGAGAGATTTGGGTGGTTTTAAAAAGAATGAATGGAAGGAAACCCGAAGACTGTTCGGGAATCCCGTCGCCCGGTTGCTTGTTGCGAAGACCGGAATGAGTTTACTGGAAGGAAGCTGGCGGATCGGGGTTCCTGTACGTGGAGTTTGTCGAGGAGATTGTCGAGCGTCTAGCGGGTCCAGTTTGGATTTCGATGAACTTTCTTCGATTTTCTATATACTGTTGTGTTTTCTCCCTGACATTTTGGGTTGAGAATATTTCCAAGTTGTATAAGTATAGAGAGGTGTTTATCGTTTCTATATGCAGCCCAGCACGAGATAGATGATCCGGTCACGCAGTTTTTGCGAGACCGAAGCGGTATCTTGTCTGAAAAACAAGACAGCCGCACAGGGGAAGACCCCTATTCAACGTCCTACGAATAATCAGTTTGAGCAATTCGAGGATTTTGATGCCTTCGCGTGTGAGTATCAAAAATCCTTCTTTTCATTCATTTTACAATTACCTCTTATGCTGACTATTTGGATGAAGGGAGTTCTCATTTTAACTTTACTTAAAATTTCTTGCGTCAGGAGTATTTATTACTCATAAAGAATTATAAGTAACAGTTAGAAAACCAAAGAGGGAAAGATGACAAATTATTATTGAGAGGTTCAGGTCGCAAAGATGCAATAGGCTGTGTTTGGCAGCGTATGGGCATGTAAAATGCCTAATCAACCTACATGATCCATGGTGATTTGGCCCACTGGGGTCAAATTTAAGGATCCAGCCTCTCCCGGTCTGGCGGGAAAGGACTTGCCGTTCATCGAATTTTTATGTGGCTACGCCTGCAATCACTTAAAGTTATAATAGTTATTTTTCCAACTTGCCGTTACACTTTTACGGTTGGCGAGTATATATTTAGAGTCAAAGAATGGCAAGGCTTACGGGGTATCATATTACCATATGGCCCCCAAAAAGGCGTTCGACATCAATAGATGTTCAGGGAGAATTTTAATGATCGAGATATATCGATATCTCTTACCAAGGTAAGTAAATCACTGGTCCCCACACATGCAAAAAGAGAAGCAAAAAGAATAGATTCTAATGCATAATTTTCTACTGAACAGAATACGAATGCATGCCTCACTAAAACTTACAAAACTAGGGCCATGAGTTTCTTAGGAAACTCGAGCCCTCTGCTTTTCGAGCAGACGATAGAGAAATGGCAAATGGCGGCTATATGTGCATGGTCGGAGTTTAAAGAGCGTTTCACAAAATTCCACGCCAATTTTATGGAACCCTGGGTGGTCGATCAATGTAAGTGCAACTCTCATCCTAGATTTCCACATTCAAAATATATAGAATTCAAAAAGCTAATTTAGTATGGATAGAAAAAGACAAACAAGCATGAAGAGTCCGGTTTTATGCTCGTGTCGCTCATTGTGCTACATCCACCAACATAGCTTTCTTTCTTGCAAAGACAGCTAGCTTGGGTACACACAATATTCAAGCACACACTTTTATGACTCTCCCACCTGGCGGTCTCTTTGGGCATATTCTGATATGTCAGAGGAGGGGGGAAAACTGCTCTACCCTAATCTCTATCTGATCAGCTGACATCATGGCCCGAAAAGCTTCCTACGGGGCCATCTACCCACGCGGAAGCACAGTGTAATCTGCGTGGGATAGAAATACAGACTCTACTTACACTCCAAGACATGAGGATTCTCCAGATTTATGTCTCTTACTAAAATATAAATTATTTCCCGGCAAACCGTCAAGAATCTTCTATTCTTCCATTGTTACTTGGGTTTAAGGTAGGACTCTCACGTCCGAACGAAGATGGGAGTGCCTGAGATCTGGTTCAGCAACGCTTACGGTCTGGACCGGACCGAGGCACCACTTATAAATTCTACCATTCAAATTCGAGGCACATCTGAAGAATCCACTTCTCAGAAAAATCACAATACCAACCTTAAAAGTTACTGATATATCTCTCTCTTAATATAAGGCTGCCAGCCAGCCAGTCGCAAGATATATACCCTGGCTCCTAATTATTAAAAGATGGCTCCAGTTCATGCCGAGCCAAAAGCTCCTATCGCCAAACAGAAATGGTCGCCGGGATAGCAAGACCAGTCGAAAAGTCAAAGATAGTGCAGGTTACCAGTACCAGGTGTAGGATCGTTTGGGTCCGGAAAGTTGGAATGCCGGACATACGAGAGAACTAGAAATGGAACGAGAAGAAGAAATCGTCAGACGTACCGTGTCAAACTGGGGAAAAAGACTCGATACATTGCTGGGGAGTCATGGGACACCAAACAGCAAGATCATGGAGTCACCGTGTGCTCTAACTTAAATTATATACGTCTGACAATTGGAAAGTTATACGGGATTCGATATCTATCTTTATAGCAAAATAGAGAATAATCCTGTAAACTCATAACGAAAGCGAACTTTTGGAAGAAAATAGAATTGAGAAAGAGTCAGACTGGATGGTGGATATTAAGGAAGAGTTTAGAAACAGTCAAGCAATCATGTATTATTATTAACATACCACTAGCATTCAAATCATACATTTAGGTTCAGAATCTAATAAACTTATATATAACAAACGTTGAAACGGAAGAGAGAGAGAATTTTTATTAACAGCATTAGCCACCATTTTTGTTTTATCATAAAGCAGCATCTCCATCGAGAGATGGGACGTACACGCAGTAAAAGAAATGTAAAAAAAAGTAACTAGTGGAAAACAATAATGTGTAATCCAAATGGATATAAATAAGCGTGTTTTTTTGAAAAAGGAAAAACGAAAAAAAAAAAAAAAACTTGAAGAAACAACAGCTGAGACCCTTGTATAGAACGAAAACGCCGGTTTTGATGTCGAAACATTACAATTTTGATAACTTGTAGGTTCTTTTTGTTTCAAAAGCAGAATGAAAAAAAAAACAAAAAAGTGAAGAGAAGACGCAACCGAGGGATGTAAGCAAGGAAGGAAGAAACGGCAAAAGACGAACACAACCTAAAGGAGTACTGGAAACTGTTCTAGTTTCTTTGATAAGGATGGAATCCACGGTTTCCATAATTGCCTCTGCCTTGGTTACGGAAAGGTCCTGGCCCACCAGAAGGGCCCGTGGGTGGGGCTCGAGCATTTCTCGGTCCCGTGGGGGCATTGGGAGGCGGTCCGGCGTTACCACCTTTAGGGCCTGTCGGCGCATTGAAATTCTTCTGATAACCACCACCGCCACCACCGCCGTGCATACCACCTCCACGGTTCTGGTTACCTCCGTCACCACCGCTTCCACTACCGCCACTCTGGTCCTCGTACATATTGTTGTTATTCCACATTTGATTTTGTCCCATTTGCTGTTGTTGCTGTTGTTGCTGTTGCTGTTGCTGCTGTTGGCTTTGATCTGGGGATTTTTGATCATTATTCCCGTTCGACCCGTCGGAATTATAAGCCTGTCCCTGGCCCTGTTGTCCCATTCCCGCGTTAGGGCTCTTAGGTTGATGATATCCTCCCTGCTGGTTCATGCCAAACCCTGGTTGTCCTTGGTTACCGCCGCCCATCTGATTCGGCATACCATTCATCCCCATCGGGTTCATACCGCCAGGCATCCCTTGCATCCCCTGCATCCCCTGCATAGCTTGCATCTGTGCCATCATCTGCGGGTTGAACCCACCAGCAGCGGCAGCACCCATATTCATTCCACCGGGCATCATGTTTGGTTGATTTCCACCCTGGTTTCCACCTCTCATATTCATCTGGGCCTGCTGCTGCATCATGACCATCATGTACTGCTGCATACGCTGCCAGTACTGAGCCAACATAGCTGGAGACATGCCGTTCGTGAACCCGGCCGCGTTAGCACCGGCCGCGTTTCCACCGGCTGCGCCGCTGAGGTTCATCGCGTTTTGCATGTTTTGCGGGTTATTCTGTTGGTTATAGTTTGATACATCTTGTGAATTTCCCCCGGCGGATTGATTCTGGTCGCGGTTCTGGTTGAAGCGGTTGTTGTGGTGTCCACGATCGCGAAAGTTGCCGTGGTGACCGCGGTTACCACCAGCGCCGGCATTGCCGCCTTCTTCGTCAAAGTTGCGGTCTCGGGCGTTACCGCGGGGTTGGGCCTTCTTGACTTCAATCTACGTAGTGAAAACAAATTAGCGTCCATACAGATATTTCATATTATATAAAGAGAGGACGATCGACATGACTTACCGGTTTGTCATGGATCCTCAGGTCGGGATGGGAAAGCGCCAAATCGACGGCAGTCTCGTTATCAAAGGTTACAAATCCAAAACCACGGGGTCGACCGGTTTCTTTATCGATCATCAGCGTGGAATCGATGACTCTGCCGAATTGCATGAAGAAATTCTTGAATTCTTCCTCGGTCGCTTCTTGAGATACTCCGCCGACGAAGATTTTGCTGGTTCGCTCTTGTTCATCTCTTGGTATGGCCCGTTTAGGATCGATCTGTAGATACAAAAGAGGCAGGCGTGCTTGTCAGATACAGTAGGATGCAAAAAAAGAGAAACGGATGAATTGAAACTTACAATCTTGCCATCGAGGTAGTGCTCCTTGACCATGACAATATTTACAGTCTTGGGATCTTTGAACGTCAAGAAGCCAAATCCGCGAGAGCGTCCGCTGGGACCGTCTCTCATAACGGTACATTCGCTCACTTCGCCAAACTGACTAAAGTAGTCACGCAACGATTCTATATCAAATTAAACAAAAGCGAAAGAAAATAAGTCAAATGTCCTTGCTATAGTTGTTTGTCTCAGTGAGAA
This sequence comes from Arthrobotrys entomopaga, assembly GCA_012184315.1. Classification (NCBI taxonomy): domain Eukaryota; kingdom Fungi; phylum Ascomycota; class Orbiliomycetes; order Orbiliales; family Orbiliaceae; genus Arthrobotrys; species Arthrobotrys entomopaga. The sequence goes on from LDDX01000104.1 coordinate 125,897, forward strand.
AAGATTCAATATCATACCATCTGTTGTTTCCCAGTTTAAACCACCAATAAACATTTTCCTAGGTGACAAGCAGCGGTATTAGTAGGACTTTTTATAAACAAAAAAGACATTTCTAGAAGCGTAAAATGGACTGTAGAAAGGTAAGAAGCCATGGCGAGAACGCTTTTCTTATGAATATGGAGTGAGTTAAAGGCCTTTGGAGACCTTTGGGAACGTTTGGAATATAGCTGAGCTTATGCATAGAGTCGCATGGAGAGAAGCGCTAGCGCAAGTTCTCCACCATCCCCAAATGTATATATTACGGTCTGTTTCGTCAACCATATCCAGCGTAGCATGGAGAGATGGCATAGAATGGATAGTCAAGAGTAGAATGCAATGACATGTCGCAGGACATCAAGCGTCTACCATGGGATATCCCAAATCGGAAGCATTTCTCGCGTTTGCGTTTTGGAGGAAGACAAGGTTGGTTGGATGGGGGAGCCGCATCAGAGCAGCCAGGGCGTTTTTGGCACCAAATCGCCTGAAAATCCCTGCCAAGCCGATACGGACTAAATGCGGCACAGCAACGGCATCCTCGGGTTATACCCCATATCTTGAAAAGCTGGTGCGGAAAGGCTCCCACTGCTTTCTTCGCCTTTTCGGTTTGCTTTCTTTCTCTCTCTTTCAGCATCTCTCTCGCTCATGAAAACTTGTCGTGGGTAGAAGTTCCCATAACGGACTTGGTGTAATTGAATAATCTTGTTTTCGATTTTCTTGATTCTATCTTCCCATGACTCTTGATAGTTCTACTCGTCTATCTCGATAGTTGTAGTAGGTAGGTAGTGATAGAATGACTCGAGTACAGCTGCTGATACTAGCGCTAGGTAGTTCTATAGAACTAAACGTCTTCCGATTGGTTCCGATATATTTCCTCCTCTTCCTCGCCGACGTGATTCAGCTTCTCCTTTAAAAAAATCTCCTTTTGGTGTAGACATATCTTGCGACTTTTTTCTTTTTGGGCGAGCCCGACAAAGTATCTCGATGTTGAACGAGGCACATGAGGCTCGCACTTAATTTCCTAGGACACAATCGACCGGCCCTTTAAACGTATCCGTGTACCGATAGCCGACAATAACCACTTCTTCTTCTTCTTCTTTCTTTCTCTTCAAGAAAAATCTTAATAGCCCATCATGCTTCCATAATTCGATATCCTCTGCGTAGAGAGGGTCGTGTGATCCAGAATGTATATCTCGAGCCCGGTCGGCCCGGCAAGCTCGAACTTCATCGCGTGTGAAAACTGCGCCCAAGTCATCATAATCACCACTACCACCATTTCCCCCTACCAAGAACGTCCTCATAGATTTTTAACGAGATATCCCGCGATGACATCATGAGTCGCTTCAACCTCCAAAGTAAGGCTACTTGCCAGGGCCAATAAAACTGCTGTGGGTTGTTTTCCATCACAAAAGGAAAAAGTGCAAACAAAAGCGAGCAAAAAAAAAACCATTCAAAAACCTACCCATCTTCCTTGATTGCCGTGCTCCCGGCCTCTCCCGAAATTCCGTGGCCGTGCATATCTCCCATTCCGTGTCCATAAGAGCCTTGTCCTTGGACATTCATATTGTGATCCTGTCCCCACCCATTTCCATCACCGCTCCCGTAGTCTTGCCCGCCATATCCACTGTAGTCTTGGTTTGCGTTGTAGCCATAGTCCATGGATTGGATGGGCTGTTGGGCTTCAGCAGGATTGTAGTCATCAGGAACGTAATCGGCGTTGTTATCGGCGGATTGGAAGTTAGGAGAAGTAGACTGCTTGTTATCGGTGTCGGCAGCGGTTTGTGGTGTTGCTACTGGTGCCGCTGCCGATGCTGCTGGGGCAGCATTTGAGCCTGTGTTCCCGGTTGGAGGTTCGTCATCATAACTGGGAATGCTGTTAGCAGATCTGATACTTATTCGAATTGAGAGGGGGAGGTGGATTATGACATACAGGTCGTCAAAGATTGCCTCGTCGTCGTGATCCATGCCGAAAGATCAGGTCGGTTTCGCGTACGAGACCGCAGAGAAGGATTTTTTAGGAAAAAAAAAAAAAACGAAACGAAACGTGTCGCCTTTCTAGCCGGTGCCAGATGAGTTATTGCAAGACACCCTCTGGGAGATGTGAGAGTTAGCGGAATGAAGAGAAGGCTGTAAATTGATGATGAAGAACAGATCCAGTAGGTGGTATTGGCGACGATTTATGGAAGACGAAAGACGAAGAAGAAGAAGAAGTCGGCGGTTTGATGAATGAAAGAAAGAAAGAAGGAAGGAAAGAGCAAAGCAAAGTAAAGTTTAGGGGCGAAAAGTGAAAAGTTGTTTCACAAGGGCAGACTCATTCATTCATAGGGTCAAACCCGTCACGTCGATTTTAAGAGGCAGGGTGAGAGAAGAAGGAATTACAGAAGAACGAAGGAGGCAGAAAACAACAAGATGTTGCCGAGAATCATGGACCAAGGTTAGCAACTGCCAGATATACGAGGGATAGGAATAGGAAGGAAGAGAGGAGACTCGATTGGCGGTTCTGATGATGTTGGCGGAGAGTGTATGTTGGTTGGTTTGATGATGTTGATGACGATGAAGGAAGGAAAAATAAAGGCCGAAGGAAAAGAGGAAAAGGCCAACGCAAAAGAAGTTGGGGTTTCGACGGGGCAGGTGCACCCGCCCAGCGCGCGTTTTTTTAAATTTTTTGATTGATTTGATTGATTTGATTGATTTGATTGATTGCTGCGGCGGCCGTGGCAGCGTGACCAGCCGGGCAGTTTAACGAACACCAACCGATTTCCTGTCCGTCGACGACCACCACTTGCATTGCATTGACCGATAGCACAATCGTATTTTTGTTAATACTCGCCAGGGTTTCTTTATTTTTATGGCCAAAGCACATCCTCTACGATCGTAATATATCAGCTGGCGAAACATTTTACCATTATCGTTCGATCTTATTTTTGAAACCGAACTCGATCGATACAAGTCTGACAGAGGAGGGGCATCAGTTTTTATATATAAATCACCAGTTTGCCTGCGATGTGGGGAGGAGGAGGAGGCAACAGCAGCAGCACCGCCAAGAAGGGAGCTTCGAGTCCCGCGCAGGTATATACTCTACGGATATCAGAGAGAAGTTTATAAAAGTCCGCTAATATCTATTCTGGCCAGGAGATGGTTCAAGTTGGCACGTATATATATCTCTGGCTCCATTCTTGCTCTCCCGAACTGCTCGTTACACAAGCCATCACCACTGAAACCACCACTGCAACCAACACTGCAACAGCTTACGTCCATGCTTCATATCTGCCATTGCATCGATTGCTAACTTCAATCCGGTCAGCCTGTAGACCGTTCCGAGTATGTGGAATACCATTATCATATTCATCCACAATAATATATCGTGTAATACGAAAAACTGACAATTACATTCTATCTTTAGAAGCACCTTCTGGCGGAGTAGTCGCTCGCCTCAGACAACCCCCCAGCGAGATGGCGCATACAAGTATTTTACCCCAACATCAAAATATATGAATATAGTGTATATATATTTATCCTACCAATACTAATATCAATCTTCTAAATTAGATCTCCTTCAGAGTCGACCAAGGTCGTCGGAGCCTCATATTCCTTTGCAGACATGCTAAACTTTGAAAACACGTATGATTCGCTACTCTCCACGTAGATAATCAAGTATATATATCCATAGTATTAACATGCTCATTTAATATGTATCCGGACAGTCCCTCCCGACCTCGGACACCTAACCCTCCCAAACATAAAGCTACCGCATCCGGTGGCAACAACTCTCCTCCTATGGGTGCTGCCAGCTATAACGACTTTATGTCCCAAACCGACGATGACTGGGGTTTAGATATAGACGACGCTCCCAAAGCAAATTCCAATGTCACCGGCGGCCTAGGAAACATGGCGAGCATGGCTGGCGTCACTAGTATCGAAGGTCGACCCTCCGGTGTGAAAGGTCCGAAGGGAGCAGTAGGAGGATTTGAATACCCTAGTACCAAGAAACGATCCAAGGGCCTCAAACCCCAGTTTGAAGGTTTAGTGAGAGGTAAATATCCTTTCAAATCAATCAATCTGATCATATAATCGCTCAGAATTTACTTGGATATAACTAACCTCTTCTGATCGTTTTTAGACCCGGGAAACTCGTTACATATGATCTACCACCCACCCATAAACACCGACGTCCACTCCTCTGCCGAAATCGAAGCCATGAACGCCCGAATATCCCGAATAAACAAGTTCAAAACAGTCCTCCAAGCCTCCACCGTTGACCTCACAAAACTCCGTTCGTTAGCCTGGGGCGGTATCCCCGATGAACTAAGACCTATGGCCTGGCAGCTCCTTCTGGGCTACCTTCCTGCCAATTCCGAACGACGGGTGGCGACCTTGGAAAGGAAACGGAAAGAATACCTGGATAGTGCGAAACAGGCGTTCAGCAGAGGAGAAGCGGGGATGGATCAGACCATATGGCATCAAATCTCGATAGATATCCCCCGTACGAATCCTCACATCCCGTTATACGGCCACAAGATGACGCAAAGGTGTTTGGAGAAGATACTATACGTATGGGCGATACGGCATCCCGCGAGTGGATACGTACAAGGAATCAACGATCTCGTGACGCCATTTTGGCAAGTCTTTTTAAGCGCTTACATAGGTACCATATTTCCCCATCTTGAGACCAAACATACCAAGAAGTTTTCATTGTTTTAACGTTAATTTTGGAATAATAGAAGGAGATGTGGAAACATTCGACCCGGGCTCATTACCCCCGGAAGTCCTAGACGTCGTCAGCGCGGATTGTTTTTGGTGTCTGACAAAGCTGTTGGACGGCATACAGGACAACTACATACACTCACAACCGGGCATACAACGACAGGTATCCCAATTGCGAGATCTGGTCAGGAGGATAGACAGCGGACTCGCAAAGCACTTGAACGACGTGCAAGTGCAGTTTATACAGTTTAGTTTTCGGTGGATGAATTGCATGCTCATGCGGGAGTTTAGCGTGAAGAATGTGATCAGGATGTGGGATACATATATGGTGAGTCGTAAGACCATACTCTAGGATCTCCTTCCAGGCTATATAGGCTGACCATGATTATTACTTTTCATAGTCGGAAGGAAATTCAGGATTCTCCGAGTTTCATTTATACGTTTGCGCGGCGTTTTTGGTAAAATGGTCCACGGAGTTGAAAAAGATGGATTTTCAAGAAGTCATGATGTTTTTACAGTCCTTGCCGACAAAGGAGTGGGGAGAGAAGGATATCGGGTTATTATTGAGTGAAGCGTATGTTTTTCCAAATTCCCGGACGCACATACATTATAAAATCCAATTACTAATGTTGCGTGAATTTGAATAGGTTTATGTGGCAAAGCTTGTTTAGGAATTCTTCGGCGCATCTGAGAAATGATGGAACGACGGTACATAACGAGGAGTTGAATCTTTGAAGTATACCTTTAGAGTATTTGTAGTTTTTTTTACTACTTTTTTGTTTTACTTTTAACCTCTTTTTCTCTTAAACTTCGTTGCGAAGTGTTCTTTTTTTTTATGACGGTCATTTTTGTCTTGTATTTGATATTCTTGTGATATATTGGCGGGGTAAATGATTAGGAGATGGGATTGTCTTAAAATATGGGTATTATGAGCGGTTGAGCGAGACCGATGGAGTATTAAATGTATAAAGCCATCAAAATTATATTCTTCGAATATTATAATCACTGCTGAAAGTTACCTTCTCTGAATATCTCAATAGGCTGTTTATACAATAATCTACACAAATTGCAAATAGACTCAAGTATATACATATACATGACAACAAGACATATGTATATATGTATATATGCATCTCAAAAAGTATAATTACTGGCATTTACATTTTCAGGATTTGTTCCAACTTGAATACGTAGGCATCCTAGAGGCCACTCCTTCTTCCCTAGGTCTATCAACCCAACTTCCGGCTTTAAACCCTTCAACCGCTATCCTCTGCTCCGTCGCCAGAATCGACGGGTGGCGGTGAACGGACGGTAACAAACCGATACCTATCGCCCTTCTGATCGCTTTTGACATTTTCCGTTGGTTTCTATTGCTCAAATTTGTCAACGTGCGGTGTTTAATACGACCGGCGGATGTCATGAAATCTTTTAGCAGGTTGAAGTTCTATTATAAATCAAAACGGATAGATATTAGCATCTACTCAACATATATCGCACTTGTTCGTATATGGGGTTAAGGGTTGGGGGTACCTTATAATGCGCCAACGGATTCTCCTGCAAAATCTCGAAAACGTCACCCCGCAAGTGAGTCTTCCTCCCTTCCTGCCACTTTAAAAACTCCTCATAACTCAAGTCTTTAGGATTCAAATACGACCGTTCGTTGACGGGTGCCGAATAGCGAAATACATCGGGATGGACGCGATCCAGGTTTTCTTCGATCCCCTTTCGTCTTTGCGCGGCTTGGGTCAATTGGTCGACTAGCACTGTCGTCGCTTTGTTCGTTTTGTGGAGATCGTTATAGGCGTCCTTACGTTGCTGGAGTTCGAAGGGTGTCACGCGTTGGGTGTTTTCGTTGATTCGTGGGAGGGAGTCCGGTTGCGGGGAGGATTGGGGTCTGCTAGGGATCCGGAAGTCTTTGACTGCTCTGGGGTTAATTTCATTGATCGGGTGTTATGTATAGTTTTGATTGGATTTAGGGGGGAAGGCGTACTCATATTCAGGAGACCTTGCTGGCTATTATCCGAGTCGTTCTGGCGGAGGGTGGCCGTGGAGCTGATGAAACGGCGCGAGGAGATGGGGTAGAGGAATGGAAGGAGGGTGCTGGAGCTGTCTTTGAAGACAGCCCTAACGACTGCAGTTGAGGGTCTGGGAGGCATTGTATCGGTATTTTAGACTATTCGCTACCGTTCGATTAATCGTATCATTGCCTCCCGGACGGCTGAGTCGCGGTTATGTCGGGTGAAGAAGCTGGCGTTGATGAAGTTTGAAAGATGAGGTGACCTTGGTGGTGATGATGTCGGAAGGATGGTGTTTCGTTGGCTAACCACAAAAATCTTTATCGATACACCGCCAGCCGATTGGCCCAAACCCAACACTCACATTGCATACCATATAAAATTATATTGCATGGCATTTGCATCCCACTAAGCTTCACACCCTCAAATTCACAAGTAAATCCGCTCCCTCGAAACTCTCCTCCCCCCCCTCTCACGGCCTTACCGTCGCCATGAGCGTGGCGCCACGGCTTCTCCGCCGGGCCTCCCACCGGCTTCTTTCAAAAGCGTCGGCGGGGAGAGACACAATCTGCATCCAATGCCGTCTACATCAAGCCGCCCGCCAAAGCATTCACACATACCGACGCCGGCCCACACCCACCACCCTCACCCCACTCCCCGCGGGTGTTCAATTCCTTCAAAGACGCACGTTTCTCGACCTCTTCAAAGAAGAACTCAGACAGTCAATGGAAAAACCGATAGAAAATGTGCCCCAAAACCGCGCTATAGGCGTCATGGCCGCCCTTGTCCTCTTTGTTGACGAGAAGGTCGGAATCGTACCTACATCCTCGGAATTGATAAAGGCCTTCGAATTACTGTCGCAAGACCCGAGTGTGGACAATATCCTTAAAGATGAAGGGAACTGCTACGGCTTGCTACGGCTGTTGGAGGCATTAAGTCAACGTGGGGATATCAGTATTCTCAGAGACGATGATATCATCAAGGTTCTGCGGGGTTTGGAAGCGGCAGAACATGACGTGGCAGTTAGTTTGGCCGGAACAGTGTTGAATTATATCCGACGGACGAGGGAAGGGAATACGGAGCTGTTAAGAGCCGGGTTTGAAGCCGTTATAGCAACGTTGGCGAATACGAAGGATTATGTCAAGGCGATGGGGTTTCTCAAAGTCGGTGCAGAAGCATACGGAGGCGATATTATACGGCCGAAATCGTGGTGGCAGTTGTTACGAAGTATTATCGATAAAGATGACGAGGAGGCGCTGTTGCAGCTTACCGAGTCGGCCGATGCTCGGGATCCGAAGAATTTAGGAGAAGAGGGGATATTGAACGGTGCGTTGCGGTTTTACATGGACCGAGACGATACTGTTAGTGCGAAGAAGTGGTGGGATCAATTGAAGGGATCGGCGACAAGGGATACGTTTAAAATGGTGTTTGGATATGCGGTTGGACATACAGAGGATTCCCTAGCGCAAGCTTGGATGGAAGAGCTGTTTGAGAAGATTGAGATTGAGGAGCCTGAAAGCGCGGCGCAGGAAGCCGGCGAACAGTTAACAGTGAGGGAGGATTTCGAAGTAATGAAGTTGAAATGGAAGATGAACCATGGCGAGAGTATCCAAACCCTCACATCCTTAATATCGGAAATCACACCGGAACCAAAAATCGAAATGATCAACGAGCTAGTGGACTTTGCGATATGGAAGAAGGATGCAAATACGGCACAGATGCTGCTAATGCTGGCCCGGAGGTGGCGGTTACAACCTAATAGACGGAATCAAATTCTCCATATACGAACACGCATGTTGTCGGATGATCCAATGGGTGCAATGAACGAATGGGAAAATCTGAAATACTATGAGGATTCACATGACTCAGATGAGGAAACTCTAGAGCTACTATCACTCATGGCGTCTAATAAAAAAACAAAAGAAGAGGTAGTTCAAAACTTGTACAACGAGGTCATACGGCGGAGAATCAGCTTGGATGTCGATACCCTCAGGGTACTGGGCAACTGGCAAGTATTCAACAAACCGTTCGAAGATGTCGTCAGAACGATCAGTCGAGAAATCAACAATTACAGCTTCTCGGATCGTCTAAAGGTTATCCAATTCCTGGGGGAAATGATGGGCCTCAAACACCTCTCAATAGGACAAATGTGGAAGCTTTACCAAGCCATGAGAGACCTATTCCCTGAACTACCCCTCTCAGCGAGAAGAGACATTATGGAGCTATTCTTCATCAGAGACGCCCCGGACGTCGCCAATCTCGTATTCACTCAAATGCGCCACTCCAAAAGTGCCAGACCCGACGCGGCGACATACACCGCCGCGTTCAGACATTGCGCCAGATTACAGGACGCGCATTCACTTTGGTCCATCCATCTACAATTCAAAGTGGACCCAGACGTCAAACCCGACACGGAACTCTACAATTCGCTCATGTGGGCGTACAATTCCGTCAACAAGCCGCTCGATGCACTGGAAGTGTTTAAAACTATAACAAACACAAGAGAGGGACCGGATAGCGATACGTTGAGTTTGGTGATGATTAGTTGCGGGTTGAGTAAGAGTAACATGAAGGTGAGGTCGCCGAAGATTTGGAATAATTTCCTAAAGTTGGGGATTAAGCCCACGATGCATAATTATGGGATGAGGCTTGCCGGGTGGTGTTTGGCGGATAATTATAGTATGGCGTTCAAGATGTTGAGGGAGATGGAGGCGAAGGAAGGGGTTCGGCCTGATCGAGAGGTGTATGTGCCCTTTACTCTCGTTTCTCCGCTGGTTTTGATAACGTAGGAGATGTGCTAATGTCTTGTGTTTGGATATTAGGTTCATGGCTTTGTATGCTGAATATCAACCTTCGATGAGGGAGGAGCTAGAGAAGTGGGCGGAGAAGAATATCCCAGAGGTGTGGACGGAGATTATCAATGACCCGACACAGCCGCTGAAACAGTATGAGAATCAGGAGGATACTTGGATCAAAGGCGCGCCGAAGACTTTATTATAAGGTGAGATAAATTTTATATCTATTGTACAAATCTTTTTAGCCAGCCAGGGTTTATATTTTGAGATTGGAAGCAATATGTTTGACCATCCCTTGATTGCAAATCGAGATTGTCAAATGATATGTATACAATCATTTGGATAATATATATACCCTGAGCTTGTATTTTTGTATGTTTCTTCCGTTGTATGTATAGCCTAGTATATGTTAACAGGGTTCATTGAACCTGCAGTAAATACGTAATCTAGTTAGTAAACTGTTGTATGTACATAGTTAAGTACTTAGTATATATACTATTCAAAAAGGGATTTGCAAAGTGGATGTTGGATTTTGGTATCATGCATGGTGCAACCTCCTACTGAGCAGCAAGGCCATCATTTTGCAAGGGGTCATTCCGTGCCATGTGAGTATTTGAAACGGTAAACGTGCATTACTTTATACCCAAGAATTAAATAAGTATTTGCGTTTTTCGATTAACAGATTTTTTAAGAATTAATATACGTACTTAGATATGCTATCTAGCGCAAGTAAGTTGAGCGGGCAGGATTTCGCGAGGCGTAAAATATCTTTCGGTAACATAATAGCACAACGTGAAACTTATAAATTCTCACATGTAATCACCCCCGTGGGAAGTAGTGAAACCAGCAGCCGCTGATATCGATATTTAGGTATAGAAGTACAACTATAAAAAGTAATCGAGCTATGTATATCTTGGAAATATATCTTCAAACTAGGTCTGGTATACAAAGAACTCGAATTCGCGAATTTAAGCGCTTGAGTGCAGTGAGGGCCTCAAGTGACGATTGAACAACGGAACAAAAGAAACCCTCATGTTGCCCGTCGCCATGACTTCATAATCATCCCCTCATGACTCTTGAACACCCTGCAGGTGTTCAGCTGCTTCGCGAGTGTCCGGGTGGTCTTTGCCCAAGATCTTCTCACGCCCAGCAAATGCTCGGTAATACCACTTCCTAGCTTCGTCATATCTGCTCTGGGCGGCGAATATTCTACCCATATTATCAACAATACTAAGTGTATTCAAGTCAGAATCACCACAGAGCTTCTCGCATTCGGCGAGCGCTTGCTGATTCCATTCAAGAGCTTCTTCATATTTTCCTTGTTCTAAAAGTAGCCCTGTTATGTTTATAATCACGATGTATGACTCCAAATATTCTTCCCCAGAGATGGTTTTGTATCCCTGAAGCGCTCGACCATACCACTTCATCGCCCCATCATAGTCTCCCTGCCTCTCCAGTGCTAAGCCTATATTACTGGCCGTGTGTAACGTGAATGCGTTATTAAACCCCAGGACTTTCTCACGGTTAGCATACACCATCTTCCACAATTGCAAAGCCTCGGGATATTTAGCTTGGTCCAAGTAGGCTATGCCAATATTATGAAGGAGTTTCAACGTAGTTGGATCTTCTTTGCCCAGGGTCTGAAGAGATTCATTCAGTGCTCGATTGTACCATTTTAGAGCATTGTCGTATTGACCACAATCGTAGAAAGTCAGACCGATGTTGCCAAATATTGATATCGTAGTACACTTGGCCTCATTCAATGATCTTTCCTGGTCATCAAGCGCACGTCGGTACCATCGGAAAGCTTCATCATATCTGCCCATATTTTGAAGATATCTTGCGATCTGGGAAAATCCTCCGACCATTCCTTTGTCGCATGAACGGGAGAGCTTAGGATGCTCCATCACTTCAAGTGCGTGGGTGAAATAGGAACCACATATTTTCAAAGTGGCTTGAGAACAGTACGGAAACGCTCCGGCTATAATTTGTCCTGCGTACGATAAAAAGTCTTGTTCCTCCCATTCCTCAAGCTTTCCTAGCAAGACTTTTCGAAAAAGATCGTGCACCCATATTTCACCGTTCTTTCCTCGCCGAAGCAATGATGATTTCTCGAGAGCGATCAGAGCACTATCCAGTTTTGATGGTGACTGAACAATAGACTTGATTGTTTGGAATATGTGAAGACGGATGGGCTCAACGGAGCTTTTACTTCTCGTAAAGCTAATCGTCGGTCTCGGTTTAATGAGGCTTCGAAGGTGTTTGCGAAATCTTATGACCCAATCTTGCTTCTCCTTTGATGTGAGAACTTTGCGCTCCTTCAAGTCAACTGTTGTTGTCTCGGATTCCAAATTGGAGGCACCGTCTACTAGAATACTTAAAGGGAGAGCCTGGGGACGCATCACTAGGATGAGGTTGAGAAGAATTATATGGGTAGAATCTAATTCCTTGAGCGCCATATCCAAGGTAGTAATGATATCGACGTGGTGAGAATTCTGAAGCGGGTCCTGGGTCTGAGACCACTCGAAGAGTAACGCTTGCTTTTTTTCTTGTAGATTATTAAAGAGAGTGTCGAGATCCCAATAACGTTGAGTGGCGCACATTGTTGCTTGCTCCAATGCCAGAGGCAGACCTCCTAGTTCGTGGCTTATCTTCTCCGCAACCACAGTATTTACACTATTCTCTGGCTGGGAATATATTTTCAGGACCAACTCCATTCCTTCTTTTGGATCCATTTCATGTAGATGGATGACATATTCCGGGGGGCTGAATATATGCGCGATGTGCTTATCTCTCGTAGATAATAATATATGGCCACCGATATGTTGAGGTAGTGTCTCCCGTAGCAGACTAACAACGGAGGGTGTTACGTCGTCAATAATGAGAATCCAGTCATGGTTTGCGGACATCCATCTGCTCAGCGCCCGTGTTCGCTCAGGTTGCTCGCCAGACTTTGCCTCGAATAGTCGCAGACTTTCAACGATATTATTGCAACTGGTGAACCACTGATCGGCTGTACTCGCTGTAGCGTAGAATCCATAACGATATTCTTTCCTACTATCCACTGCGTACTTGAGGCATAGTTGGGACTTTCCGGCTCCAGGGATACCGAAAATAGAGACAATGGCACCTTCTTGTTGACTTGGTTTCCAATGGAAGATATCATAAATCCGGGCCAAATTTCTTCGGCGGCCACTAAAATGTCGGTGAAGGATCCTCGGCATTTCAAATATCCCTTCGCGTTCGCTATTGCTGGGAAAACCTGTAAGCGAGGAAATAGCACCTATAAGATATATCACCCAATTCCGATTATAGTTAGTCAAGTTAAATAGCTATTAAAGTGACTTGCATATTTTAGAGATGTGTTTTACCTGATGGCGCTATTTGATAGAGCAGTTCTTTTGCGTACGCAGCAGCGGTTAGGGCGGCGTATGGCTGCCACCGCTTGTTCTTATGGCTATCAGAGTAGTCGCAGATGCCTCGTATAGCTAAGCATGGAAAATGATCCATCAGACCTGCAGTCTCCATCTCAAAACATATCGCATTAACATCGTTTCCAATGCGGTCCTTATCAAACCGTCCTTGATCACTCGATTACCGGACGCGATTATCCCGTAGTGAACAACAGGTTGTGCGCTCTTCCTATAATACCGGGACACCAGCTCTTCTGCCCGACACGAGTCGCAGTTGGTCCCCCTTTCATGCTCGTATTCAGCTTTATACAGAGCATCATTTTCCTCCCCTTGATAGCCATATTCTCCCACTAAACTAGGATATTCGGAGAAGACCTTGGCGAGATAATCTGGAATGTTGTTTCTCCCTTGGTCATGGCTGGCTTTGAGGCCTGCTATTGCGGTAAGTAGTAATTGTGGTGGTTTGTTGAGTGCACCCGATCGTTCGAATTGACCCCCCGCTACCGTCTTCCCCAGGTCGTATTGTACAACTCCCCCAAAACCGTTTTCGGGTTTGCTAACGACGATATCTCCCAGTCTGATGTCGTTATTTGCGCTTGGAATCCCACCACCGACCCCAACCATCAGGTAAGTCTCTATGAAAGGAAAGCTTAGTTTTATATGCGACGCAACAAGAGTGGCGTTGGTGGTGCCGTAGCCCCCAAAGGGGAGTATAGCGATTACTATGTTGTGTTGTCCGATGCTTCCGAGTTGATAATTATTCTTGTCATCCGGGTGAGTCTCTAAAGGTCCCTTGTGTGAGACTTCCAACATGACACTCGCGGCGGTTCTTTCCACCGGAAGTGCGCATATCCATGCGACGGTGTAGCACCGATTCGGAATCTGTTTCGCCATCGCATCATTTAAGGTTCTAATTATTGGATATTCTGCAGCTGTCGGAGACCGGATCTAGGTAGATTGCGAAATGAGAATCAAAAATGTAGATGACATGATTGAATATCTCTTGATTGCTAAGTTAGGGTCGGTCAGTGTATCATCTCCGAGTCTTTCTATTCAGCCCTTTTTCTTGGAGACTTCAAGTTAAGTTGTGCCTCGAGAATAGCCTTAGAAATGGTACAGCCTTGAATTGTATGCATGAAGCAAAGGCTGCAGGGTTGAGTGGGGCTGCACTGCATTGGTCATGCGTGCATGTAAAGTTTGGAGAAATTGCTGCTTGAGAATGTAACAAGCCAGTATCAAGTAAGAGCCGCGTATCTTTAGTCTCTTACTGTTCGAGTGGCTTAATTACGCTTTTATAAGCCTTTTAGCTGATGTACATCGAAGTTCCACAATTCATGGATCTGAGCCTAGATCTTTGGTCTTGAGGAGTCTACGAATTTGTAGAATTGTTACATTTTAATATTATCGTCGAGTTGTGTGTTGGTATGCAAGATAACACAGTGGATGCTGACAATTAGGAGTACATGTAGACTCTACGAAGCATGAGGTATTAGAGTTAGACTACTGCAGCACTGGTCCTATATATTATGACGCCTTGATCGAGACGACGGGATCATGGAATAATGTATGAATCTTTTTCAAAATTGGCCGTAAGGATGGCATCTGGTTTATAATTATAATGTTCACGAGAAACATATGTGTATTTCTGTGTGAGGTAGTATAAAGAAGTAGGAAATGGATAACTGAAAGTCACAACGGTTTGCAGACTGAACATTAACGCATACAATCCGCCCCAGGCTACTAGCCAGATACTCTTTTGAAAAATTATCCTGCCAAAATGGATACTGAATGGCAGTCTCGGACTGGATTAATGGTCCATTCATAAAATACCACAAAAGCAACACCAACTCATCAAGAACTAGATCTGAAAAAATTAAATTTAAATAAACCATGCATGCAACTTCCTTGCAAGACTTGGAGTATTCCCTAATTAATTTGGTGCAAGTTAAGCAATCAATCATATTGAAGTCGGTAGGCGCCGTGTATTTTCGTACAGGCAAAAGAATATGTATATGTAACGATACAACGGGAAAAAAAGGATAATCTAGACCTCAGACGTAGACCTGCAAATGCGTTAATGATATAGACAAACATGTAGGTAATTATACACTAATCCCTTCCAATTTCTGCGCCATTTCCGCGATATTGCTAGTAGAATCAATAGCTCGCAAAACACCTGTGATGGCAATTTTAGAGTGTACCCTCTTAAGATTCTCCAACCACCTGGAACGTTCGTTCCCGGTCATGCTGAAAGTCTTGTCGAGTATGCTCACGAAGCCTTCCGTTATTGGAATATCACTCTCCTGGAGAAGATTCTGCATCGCTTTTGCGAATAATTTAAACGCCAGCCAGTTTCTGGAGGCCATACAGATCCAGCGAATGTAGCTCTCCAATCGAATAATGATGCTATGGGTCTCGGGGGGCGATTTCTCATTGGATGGTGGCGCAAAGGGGGGAATGGGCACCGGATCCGGAATGTGAGGTATCTTCAGTATTGCGGGTTTTCCCGCGTTTTTGACATCTTCGAGCGCGGTTATAAAACCGGTCGTTATGATCATCAAGTAGAATATTGGCATCTGTGTCATTGGATTGTAGTCCTCGTATTGATGGAGCAGGCAGTAATAGTTCGTCTTCGCTTTGTCATATCGGGCTTCAGATTTTTTTGACAAAGTTTGCGTACTCCTGTGCGTCCGAGGCTTCGTTCGGTGCTTCCATTGGGCTTTGATGAATATTGAGCTCTGTACGACAACATATTATACTGTATAGAAAAACGCGTCGTTAAATATAATTGAAAATAGACCAAAAAGTCAGTCACAGTAATCCATACGAAATATATCATTGAAAGGGGTATTTCATCAGGTTCACAAACTGCATGGTTAAACAAAAGGTTTGGTGGTGGATCCCAAGTTCCAACCCTGGAGGAAGCGATTTTTTCCAATCGTCAATATGGTCGTAGAGCATGGCTTTATCCTCCCATTTTAGTTTCTTAACCTTCTCGGTGGGGAATAATGGAAGTGTCAAGTATTCCAAAGCTTTATGGTGAAGAACGGCGAATCTACAACTTGCTTGGAAAGCCTGAGCGGTCAAATTAGGTTCCGAGTAATCTGTATGAGGGTATGGACGCCAAATACTAGGGAAACCCGATTCGGGTTCCTTCTGCGACAGAGCCTTCCAGAAGTTTAAAATACTATAAGGTACTGGAACATCCGGGACGTCCATCATTGGTTGGTGCTTGGATATATAGGAGTAGAGGCTAGAAGGGGAGTCAATAACATCTACACATACAGCCTCGCACTGTGCATTGTAGGGCCAAAATGTGGGCTATAGTTACGTTGCTACGTGAAAGAGACCCCAGACGGTCATATTTCTCGCATGTTCCAATTCATTCCAATTCTCGAGCTGGGATTCAGTTTCTTGGTTACCCAACTGAGTGGAGTTTTGGGGCATCGGATGATCAAGGCCGATACGTTTGCTCATAGATACGAGGTTGCTTAACATGGGGCCAGCCAAGAAATCCATACCGTTCCCGCCAAAAGTCATAAGCAGCACCATTCCGGCTTGTATCGTAGTGAGCGGTGGCTCCTTGGAATCGGAATCGACCTCCAAATGCCACAGACGCATCGCTTCTTCGAAAAAGCGGTGTCCGAGAGAATTATCGTTGAACGGGTCGGCGCGGTCCACATTCGAAAACCGGTCCGAATAGTTCTAGACGTTGATATTATAAGTAAAAAGTCTTATTATACTTAGTATCGTTACCTTGTCAAATCTCGGAGGACTTACACATGATATAGCTAGAATGGCATTAACCAAAAGAGGTGAACAAAATTCGCCCTTTCCAGCTCTCATATGTTTGATCATAAGGGCTGTATCGAAGTAGTGGAACGAGGTCTGATCCCAAATAACGAAAAGAGACATCAGATGCGATACTAGCTCGTCATCATCTGTAATATTCGTCCAGGGCTTTGCGCGAGCAGTCAGCAGAGGCCTGTCATCGATGATTCCCACGTTGGGTTCCCGACCTCCAAGATACGAAGAAGAAGACTCGGGCAAAGCCCCGAAGAATCCCACGCTAGGTTCCGGAGCTATGATATCGTTCGGCAACCTTTCGTTTCCATCGTTTCGTATGAGCAAGAGCAGATCCTCGATGGTATTATTATCTCTGACGAGATTTGCGATTCTGTGGAAGGATGGGATAGTGCAACTCTTCATGTAATTGAAAAGGGTTTCATATTTTTGCAAATGTTCGTTCTGGGATTCTAGTTCCTTGATTCTAGTTTTCAACGTGTCTTGAGTTTCTCGTCGACCAGGGCGGTAGGAGCAGTCCGTTCCGAATTCAAGACATCGGCCGCATTTTGGCCTCACTTCGTCGCTCTGTACGTCGCACACTGTAAATTAGCTATCATTTGTTAGAATGTAAAAATTGCGATTTCTTCTTTTCCTTTTCTGTCCGCCTGGTCTCGAGACTAGCACGAGCTGCACAACGATAAAATAATATATATATGGTTTCATAGAGGAAAACCGGAAAAAGTACCTTGGATCTCCGGAGGCGACAAGCATCACACGAAATGATCGCATTGGGCGGCTTTTGCGGTTGGGGCCGCTTCTCCACTCGAGTTCTCGAGGGCCCCGGTGCTGGGGCTAAAGGTCGAAGGGGCAACATAGCTGCTCGCCTCGAGTTGACGACCAATCGTTAACGTTAAGTTGAGCTGAGAGTCTCTTTCCGAGTTCGCAGAAAGAGGGAACGCCTTGATAAGGTGAGCCGGCAGCTTATTTATCTACTTAAAGTACTTAAGTAGTTTGAGAACGTGGTCTGGCTTAATTACTGGATATTTTATAAATTTATTATATTATGAAAAAAGCCAGCCTCGCACAAAAATCATTCGAATCTCATGAGCCTGACATCTCGCATGTATTTGTGAATGGAAAACCAGTTCAGCTCAGCTAGGGGAATTGAAGAGATCTAGACTGGTCGATGAATCATCATTGCCGAAGCCAGTTTTTGGTGTCCAATCAAAGCTTCCATTGAAGCACTCGAGCTCCCTGCAACTCGAAAAACCCTGTTGGTCTTTGAACGAGAGTCGATCGTTACACGATCTCCCCCATTCATGCATCCCTGGCGCTTGGGGGATGTTTACTTTTCCCCTTTCGTTCTAAAGTAGAGAAACAAATGTTTTTTTGCCCGTAATATCACCAGGCCAGGGTCCTCGAGACTAGTAATATCATTCCCACGACCCTTTTGCTGAGCTTGAATTCTTGACCGCAAGACTACCCACGACCCCCACTGATGTATAACTACCGAGCGTATGACAGGAAAGACTTATAGTTATAAGCTAGAAGCTTAAATATGAAGAATAAATTTATACACCTTTATTACGACCTCTGATAACCAACTACAAAGAGATTATTTTATTTTCTATCAATTTTATTCTTGACATCTGCGCGCGTTGACCCGGACTAGCTAAAAGATTCGATAGATCCAATGAAGTTGTGGTTTTTGAACTCCCACTTTGCTTAACGCTATATTGATCCGCATAAAATCCCTCCGTTTTGGGACTTGGCCCTCCGGCTATAGTCGCACGAATATAGAGCATGCATGATTCTTCCAGACACATGTTCAGTCCTTCTTAATCATTAAAGCCATGGCCAACCATCGCCTATCAATGACTTTCTGGTATTCAACGTTCATCGGCATCCCCGTTCGTGATTCAAATCTACACCAAATACAACCAAAAAATTTAAACATTTTGGTTCCTGGAAGCCTCCAAAATTACACTACCGTTGTTCTACCGATCGATTAACGCAATGACATCTAGAACATCGACCAGCCCTCGAAAACTCGGTTTGTCGGATTTACCCACAGAGCTACAAACCAAAATTCTCTACTATCTGCCCTGGATATCCCACATCCCGTGCATGCAAGTCTGCACCCGCTGGCTAGATATTCTTCGAACCGATTGCTTCAACGATGCAAGATACATTGACGTCTATCAACCCCGGTACCACCGTTTATTCACGGAAGCCGGTCCGGCCAACCTCCGAATACTCAAGTTCACTCTATCTGGGAAGGAGATACGCGCCATCTCAATCGCGCCACATCCCGCGTCAGAAAACCTGATCCCGTCTCTCAAAAATCTGGAAGAAAAGCCTATGGAGCTCCGGAAGGATGGTATATTAACAGATTTATTATTCTATTATAAGAATAGAAGGATCCTGAGTGGGGATGATCTCAGGGAGTATACGTTCGAGGGGAGCATAGATCTTGAACTTGAGGGCATCAGTATCGATATTCACTGTATCGATCCGGATTCCGGGAAGAACAAGTTGGATAAAAGTGAATATTTTTCCTTTAGCGAAGTACCCGAGCTATCTGATATGACGTTGGGAGATTTTCTCAAGTTTGTGGCGGAGTTTGCGACTAGAGATGAGTTTTTGAAAGCTTATAAAACGGTGGATATGGAGCTTGGGCTTAATAGTTGGCCTGTTAGCAATACCGAGGCGTTTTACCTGAGGTTGAAGAATATTGAATGGGTGGATGGGAGGTCGATTAGGGAGCATCAGAGCGTCTATGAACAGGATAGTTGCTCGGAAGAAGGAATCGGGGGCTCGGAGTGGGAAAACTCGGGCTCAGGATGGGATGAAACCGAGAAGGTTGGTGGGTTACAAGGCTGGGATTAAGAAGTTCAGCTCTGCTCTTTTCTCGTTGAAGTATTTTTAGCTATAATATATCAGTCTCGGCACATAATATATTAGCATTTCACACCTAGCACATAATACAACGGTTTTTTTCCAAATGTACAGTTTTATGGGGTTACATTATCGACGTATCGCATCTAAGAAGATACCACGATGCGATGCCCTGTTAACAGCTGTTCTGAGGAGATTGCATGGACAATGACATGTCTTTTGATATGCACAAATAACGTTATGCATGACATGGAGAGAGATATATCGATAGGATATTAAGTTAAGAAATTATATATTATAATTTCTGAGTGGAGACTATAGTCGACTAGCGCTATAGCCTTTGACACTCTGAATTACTTATTTAAGTAAGTATTTAACTCCGCTCATAAGAATACCATACCCTTTATATCAAACTACTAGACATTTCAGGTATGTCATAAGATGGATCCAAAATGGCAAGCCAGGGCCTACGTAGGCCTACTCATGTAGGCTGACTGTAATCGGACCAACCGGCAGTGCACCTTGCATTGATGCGAGATGAGAGATCCACACAGGCAGCCAAGCTCTTTAAACAAAG
Source organism: Arthrobotrys entomopaga (assembly GCA_012184315.1). NCBI lineage: Eukaryota > Fungi > Ascomycota > Orbiliomycetes > Orbiliales > Orbiliaceae > Arthrobotrys > Arthrobotrys entomopaga. Next base: position 146,121 of record LDDX01000104.1, read on the forward strand.
CTTGCCAACTCAGACCTGAAACAGCACCATGGCATCATTTCGCTGCTTCGAGATCCAACCAACCATTTCTTGGAGTCCTCAGGTGTTACACTCACAGGTGATACTACATGAGCAGCAGTATACCTAGCATCTGGAATCTGGAGTAGATAAACCCCTTAGCTCCATGTAGGCTAGGCGGGATCCAAGAAGCATTCATTCCTCTCCGCAAGTACTCCATCTTTCCAATCTAAGAAAAACCAAATCAAACCGAACCTCAATTACTTCTAAAATAAACCTCAAGCCTTAGTCTCGTTGCGAGCGCCGAGCGCATCGCTGTTGCAAACTGTAAAATGACGCTACTAGATATCTTTAAGAAAAAGAATCGAGATGCTCCGAAGAAATCTGACCCCGAAGACTCCATGACAAAGAACAAAACTTCCGATTCTGAATCCACAGACAAGAAGCTTCGGCGGGGTAGCAGCTCTAGCTCTTCTACATCATCGTTATCGTCCGACGATTCGAATTCACAGTCCCACCCTCCGAGTTATAACGCCCACGTGCAATATCCCGCCGGTCCAGCACAACCCCCGGCAAACCTAATTTCAACCGCTCAAAATGCTGGTATGGCCGTTGGTGGCGCCGGTGCTGCCATTACAAACAATGACCTGGGCGCAGGTATAGTGGATGGCCTTGTGGTGGGAAACATTGTCGGCCGAACGGTCCAATCAGCACAAAATCACGCCTATTGGAAAGACCGACAGCAGCAATATTTGGCTGGGGATGAGACCGCGGCCATGGGACCGGCGTCAAGGTCGAAGAGGCAAGAGAAGCGAGAGAAGCGTAGAAAAGAAAGATGGGATAGGAGGGCAGCTCGAGCGAACTAGTGGATTTCAGAATTCTTTAATAATAATTGCGTCTATTAATCTCTAAGTTGGACTCAAAAACTCTCTGATCTGGAGTGCAGTGGCCTAATGGTTTTGTGATTTATTTGGTATCAATAATATTTTAGTAATCAAGCTTTTGTTGACACAAGCATATATCGAGATCCTAGATAGAAAACTTTTAAAACTAGACCAGAGACAAGAGTGAAATCGCGCGACCACAGCATTGCATTTAAATGCTTGTTCCACGATTTCGAATATTTCGTGGAACGCGAACGAAGCCCTCGGCATATTCGCTTTCCAATTCCGTGGTTCTCATTGGCTGACCGCGTGTTGTGGCCTGTGCCATAAAAAGGCAGGTCAATTCAACCTCGGTAAGTTCTTGCGCTTTCCACATCCAACGAGGGAAGAAAAAAAGTCTTGCGCTTACAAAAAGGACCATCTCCCGACCCCGTGGCAGAGGACGATGTCTCTCTCCAACCACCGTCCGCTCTCTCACCCTCCGTAATCACCTGAATTCATTCATTTGTGTATATCAATCTCATCAAAGCGACTTCAGCATGGCCGACAAGTTCTCCACCGCCGACGTCGCGAAGCACAACTCCGCCGATGCCGGCATGTACATCATTATTGAAGACGGAGTCTACGATGTCACGAGTACGGCAAGCCCCTCGGTTTTGAAGCCGCCACCTACCTTTGAAGATAATTTCGACTAATGGTTCTTCGACATGTAGAATTCGTCGATGAACACCCCGGTGGCAAGAAGATCCTCGCGCGCTTCGCCGGTAAAGATGCGACAAAGCAGTTCTGGAAGGTAGTCAAGGCAACCGAACGACCTGGTTTCCCCGTATTTATGCTGACCGGTTCGATTGGGATATAGTATCACAATGAGGGCGTTCTGAAAAAGTACTCTCCCAAGCTTAAGGTCGGAACCGTCAAGGAGGAGGCCAAATTATAAAAGCACTTCCGAACTACCATTTCATAACCCAAGCAGTACCGCTTCAGTTTTTTTTTAAACAACGGTTCTCCTTCCAATACCCTAGACAAAATTTCTTCATCTGGATAGTTTATATCACATTGTGCGACACATTCACCCTGATGCGATTTTTGAGCGAACTTCCATTTCAAATACATTTCTAGAACGGGCGGCTATTTAGATATATCCATGCTTTACAGCTAGAAGTTTTTGCGACACACAAGAATAATAATAATAATGGCATCTTGTCTCCAGGGATCTCCATTTTTTCCCTAATTCTCCCAGCTTCTCCAGTCCCAGTGACGACTCTAACAAATAGTCTCGATCTGAACACCATCTTTGCAATATAAAATCGCGTTCCCTACTCTCTTATTTTCTATCACAACCTTAAACAGTTCGTGTGGAAAGCTCCAATGGAGGTGAACCTGTTCAATGGATGGAAGAATGAACCTGGTTTCCAGGTGTACCATTATCGCTTCTTGCCCGTGTTCTCCTTAAAAAGAGATCACGGCTTTACGGGGGTGGTGGGTACGTGGGATCTGTATCTGGAAGTTTACCCTTGTGAAATGGTATTCGGCCTCGAGTGATTCCGACATGTCTTTGCAATTACTCGATTGATATTAATATTGAATAGCATAAAATTAAGCTCTTTACCTTTTTCTATATCTGTAATGAGGAACTACTATAACAAAAAAAAAAAAAACCAAAATATATTATTCATAGTTGTGATATGTGCGTAGATAAGTATCACTCCCAAAGCACCGCCTTGTCTACCATCTCGTCCGCACTCACCACCTCCTCAACGAGATATATACCAAATAGACCCGCACACCTCTCCGCTAGAACCGCAGCGAGCAAGTGTTTACAAATTGGAACAGTAGACCCCTTCCCCGATTTATCCCTTCCGGCGAGATCTGTCTTCATAGTACTCGTCCCACCGTACCAAAGTCTCCCATCATCATCTCCCATCTCATCATCAGAATCCAACCCAGAACCTTCATCACCACTTTCACTCCTATCCTTTCGACCATCCCCACCACTCATACCACTTCCCTCAATCTCATCACCCCCAAGTCTATGTTCACCACTATTAGCACCCACCATTTCCTCCTCCCCTGACCCCTCCGCTTCATCCAATCCATACCCATACCCCTTATTCTGCGTATGCAACAACGTATGCCGCTGATAAGCCGCCAGCGTGAACGCAATACACGTACAATTCCACGACGAAGGACGTACTTCGTATACATAAGACTTTGCAGATTTGGGTAGAGCCTTTACCGTCGTAGCAGCAGCAGCAGCAGTAGTAGTGAAGTTTGGTCCCGGAATGGCTAAATTCTGAGGCGGTGGCGGGTTCGATCGTATGTAATATACCCGCGGAAACTCATCATCATCATCATCCTCATTCTCATCCTCATTATTCTCGATCTCGGATGTAGGGTTAACGTTCGAGTCACCGCTTTTGCAGGTATACCGTACCACCAGTGATTTTTCGAGCAGGTCTAGTGCTGCGAGGAAGGTTGTAGGGAGAATGCAATGTGCTGTTAAGAAGATGTTTCTAGATTGCGGTGGGAGATTTCGGAGGGGGTTTGGAGAAGGTATTAATATTGGTTTTGGGGTGTATGTTGTTGACGCTGCTGGAGGATAAGGAGGAGGTGCACTTTTTTGTGTTTGGAGAGCTGTGGTGGGTTGTAAAGATGCCATGGTATTGAAGAGTGATGTGAGTAAAACTCGCGACGGGAGGTCGCACTTGGAGGGCATTTTTGTGATTTATGATCTGTTGTAATTAAATTGGAGATGATTCTATCGGACAGAGTTTTTCTCTGGTATTCAGTGCTGATGTATTATTGTATATTTTAATATGGGTATTTTGATATATATTACTCTTGTCCGGTATTGAAATCGTGTAAATCGCCTTTTGCGAGTGTTAATCGATGTTTCGTGTCATCTGAAACCCCATGCAATGGCAGCTAGCAGCTCGGAACTCATATTTCGAATATATTAGCATATTTTGTTGATCGAGACCAGTCACTAGCTAGCTGTTGCGTTCTACAGCTAAACCAGCGAGGCCAAGCTGAACAGGTCGGAAGACGCGTTGTTAGCCAGTTGGGCGGAAAGAAGGACCGATAAAAGCACCATAGTCCTATGATTTGATGAATATATCATAATTTATAGGCCCTCGTTCGAATTCTTTGTTGGTACTCCCTCTGGCTAGTCTTATTGATCTTTTGGCTGGTCACTGGGTTTTCTCGCTTAGGGTAATTGTCCCACTTCAAGGTATATCCCAGTCTGTGGGACGCTGCCGACGTGCAAACGGTGTTCCTAGGTGAATACATTATAATTAGTTGGATTATTTAAGTAGATGAAGTGGGTAAAAAAATGTCACTATTATATTATAAGGTAGCCGTCTAAGAATTATCAGCCAAGTTATGCCATATTACAACTTCTCGAATATATATTCAGAACATAACTTCAAAATTCAATCACATAAAGAGCACATACAGGGGTATATTTAGGTACATTCAATACAGAACTGACATAAACTTTGCGGCTTGATAAACTTTAAAAGATACTGTTGTAACAAAGGTGTGAATTGAAGCTTTTGGCGACGAGAGAGTGGTCTTATTGTTCCGGAGCGAGCGCGAGTGCCGAGGACGAGGACGAGTTTGTTTCAGCCTGAGCGACGACAGCTGATAGCGAAGATGACTCGGTACGAGGCGATCTGAGTCCTGGCAGCAAGACTGATTCAGTGTAACCTGCTGAAGATGGTGACATGGAAACTGATTCTTGACCTGCTGTGGGTGGTGATGGCGAAGTTGACTCAATGAGAGTAGCTCCACTAGTTGATTCCTGACCAAACGTAAGAGGTGCTGGCGACGCCGATTCAGTGAGAGTAATTGCAGATAATTCATGGCCCGCCATGGCTGGTGATGGTGAAGACGACCCTATGAGAGTAGGTGCAGATGATTCATGACCCCCCGTAAGGGGTGATGGCGAAGTCGATTCGGTGAGAGTAACCGGAAAGGCTGGCGGGGAGAGTAATGTCGGACGAGCCGCTGGCGGAGGAACTAATTCAGTATGAACTATTGGGGTTACCGGTGGCGGAACTGGTTCATGTGCAGTATGAGCCACTCCAGGTCCATACCCTAGGGTTGGCTCAGTCGGAGTTACAACTACTACAGGCCTTGCGACAACTTCATCGCTGACTTTTGCGGTAACACTCAGTCTCGAATTATCGCTCGGTGCGTTGTTGAGACTAGAATTATCGTGCTTCTTCGCCCTGCGCCGACGGGCCAATGCCCACACGAGTCCACTCGCAGTAGCCAGCAAAGGAATCCCCAACGAAATGCCCACAGCTATTAATACAGGTTTTAAATCCGTAGAGTTTGAATCCTTAGCCGTATTGTCCCCACGGGCAGGTTGATAGCCACCCGAAGTGCTCGTTACAGTGGCACCCACAACCTCGAATGGGGCTCCAGGAAAATAGAAGAATACGGTCCGAGAGTCTGTGCAGCAGGAGAGGCTAATTGCAGAACAACACCACGTGCCGTTATCACACGGGAGAATCGCTGCTCCGCCGCCTATATTGTCTGTGAATAGATCAAATATTAGACCATGTTACGCGAGCCCAGCAATTTCGCAAAACATGTCAGAGTATATCTTTTGGCGGAAATGGGAAGAAAACTTTGACCATCTTGCTACCTTGAGGAAATTCCGAGTCGAGGCAAACCTGAGCACATGCATCTGATGTCCAAGATTTATCTGTGCAGGAGCCACGAGCATAATTTGCGTTCAAAGGGTCCAAACATAACCCGTTCGTCAGACAATAATGTGACGTAGAGCAGCAAGCGGTATGTCCCTGCGACGGTTGACATGGCGTGTCGATGCCAGCTATATTTCCGTTCGGGTAGTAGCATACAGCCTTGCCGAATGATCTTATCGCGAGCTGGAAAAATGCCCAAAAGAGGAGGAGAACCCGACGGCCCATTTAAATTAAAAAGTAAATAGATGCTGCTTCGATGCTTCGAGATATCGGAGATGAGATATCTCAAAAGGTATGTCGACGCGATGTTGCTATGTTGCTTAGGTATATTAATATATTATTTCGCGCCATCGGATCATCATGGATGCGAGGAGAATCTCCTTTAAAGCTAACTGAGCTGAGACTTGAGGCTCTTCCGATATCTGTTTGAAAGAAAAACGCATATACTGCTGGCCATTCAGGAGACAATAAAACCGACCGTGCATTACATATGCATATTAGTGTGGCCCTCCAAGAGGCAGAATTTGGCGAGTTTGAGAAGCTGAATGATAATAGCCTCGTATCATAGTATGTGGCTTGCCACCACATGCACCGTGCGTTGGGTGCAAATCTTTAAGCTTGCTTTGAAGTGACCCTGTTAGCTTGTCATACAGATGGAAGCGGGGTTGAAGACCAGAGTTTACTGTTACTGCGGAAGACCGCGAGGCGATTTTCCCACTCGCCGCGTGCTCAACCAACAACGGTTTATACAATCGACGTTTATAGCTTTCTAAGCTTCAAAGTATGAATTTTGGAGCAACACGAAAAAATGTTGTATTTTTAAGCGATGCTCCGAGATCGAGTGACGCTTAGGATTTGAGACCTTGTGCAACTTCAACGATAGTTATAACATGGTGCAGTTGGTACAGTTGGTACCATGGTGGACACAGCATGAGGCATATGATGAGTAACATCGAAAAAGATAGTCGAAAAAATGATTCTTTTGAATATTGCTATCGCAAATATAGCAAAAAATGATAAGAGCAGATGAAAAATTGTCGAGCCACGGCCGTCAATATTTTAAAGTATCGTCAACGCTGTAAATATAATGAAAAATTCAAAGAAATGAAAAAAATTCTCGATTCAATCCCGCCATTAAGGAAATTATACCATGCAAAAAATGCTCCCAAAATGCCAACATATATTCCTCCCAAAGATGTATGCCAAAAAAAAAAAAAAAAAAAAAAAAAAAAAAAAAAAATTTGAGTGAACGATTGATGTCATGACCTTTTGAAAACGTCAAATGCAAAACAATACACGACATAGGAAATTGTAAATGATTGGTGTGGGACATATATAGCAAAAGTTTAACTGAAAGAAAAGAACAGTAACGCAAGGAATATTAAGGACATATGTGATGATGATAGATAAATTCAGTCTGGAGCTTTTATTCTTTAATTAATTTCACTCCTCTGCTCCTCAGCCACTGGAACGCTGTGTGGCGTGAGCGGCTCCATGTATTTGCCATATCTAGCATTCTCATGGCCATATCTTGACGCCAGCTCCAAAGACTCTTCGTCCAAGTGGAGCGTATTTGTACAAGGCGCCGCTTGCGGGTCTTCTTCAGTTGTTGATGCTCGGGAGAGCCGCTGAGGGGCATCCTCCCATCGCTCAACAGTGCTGCTTTTGCTATCCTGCCTTACAAGTAGAGAAGATTCCAACCCGTGACGACCCCCAACCATTGAATTGGTAGGGGTTTTATCCTCACTGGTATCTTTGGATCCTTTCAAACGGCGTGCACTACGCAGAACCCGGGTGGTAGAAAGTGATTGCGTCGTTTGGTTGTGGTTGCGGGGCTGGGAAGGAGCTGTGTTGGCAAAGGAGGAAGCTGGAGTGCCCACAAAACTACGCGCCTTTGGTGTGCTATCCGAGTCATGGCTCATGCCCAATGAAGCTGCACCGGCAAGATCATTTTCTCCCAAACTACGAGAGCTATTCCTGGACAGGCTGGGCACCAAGCGTCCGGTAAATGACGGTTGTGAGACAAGCAGCGGCGGTTGATTCGAATGTGATGACATGCTTGCGATATCATAGAGGCTTAATTGTGTTGATGCTTTCTGTGATCTTTGACTACCTTGTTTTCGGCGAGTAGCGGATCTCTGAGAACCTCTTAGAGACCGGTGATCTTCCATGAGGTCTTCCTTTCCACCAAGACTGACCGTGTCTTGTGCCACGTCCGATGCGCTCCCGTCGCCCGACGAGCTTGTATCTTCGCGAGGGCCATCGAGGCAAGGATCGTAATACCAAAAGGCTTCGTCTTCCGCAGGTCGAGGTTTGAGGCTCGCAATCCCGTGTTTGTTGTCGTGAATGTAGACGGTCTCAGGGGGGAGATTGCGAATACTGGTCCACCCACTATGGTAGGCAGTATCATTTGTTAATCCCCTAGGGCTTTGAGACCCGTAGAAATCGGCAAGTTTAGACTTGCGACGGAGCGAGTTAACACCAAGCGAAGAAGGCTGGGTACTGAGAACCGATCCTGCCCGGCGTTTGGAGTTTGCAGCTGATAATTGGGTATTATCTCTAGTTGAATCCCATGATGCACCTAATGTAGGAGTGAAGCAATTGGTAATGTAAAGTCGATGAGTAGGCTTAGCGATGGAAACCGCATTCTTTGGAGGGGAGGATTTAGGAGCTTGGCTGCTCTTTGAAGGAGGATCTGACGACGGAACGTGCGAAGAACGTGGACTAGGGGTGGAAGGTCCAAGATCTTCAGCGCAAGTTCCACGAAGAAAATCGACTTTCCAGAACTGCTTGCTCATTTCTTCCTGTGTTAGAGCTCGTAGGGTGATTTGTTCGGGTGCTTTGCGAAGCGGTGACCAATCAAATGGGCCATCCTCCTTCGCGGACGAATCGTTAGCCTCAAACAATGCACCGAGCACGGCGCCAAAAGCTTTGCGAATGGCTCTCTCGACATCTCTAGCTTCTCCTCCCGTGATTTCGATGCATTTGATCAATCCTCGAGAGTGCAATCGTTTCCAGGCCCTACCTGAGTTCTGAAGGGCTCTAGGGGCTCTCTGTTGCTCGACAACCTCGCCATCTTTCGTGCATCTCCAAGTGGTCCAAGTGGATTGAGGAAGAACGATCACTTGGACCATCCAAGGGCGTTCAAGGGATGGAGGTGCAACAGCTTCTACTAACTGAAGTCGTTGCTGAAGGATGCCGATTTGGTTGGATAGCGACTTGATCAAAACAGTTTGATTCAAACGGGTGGAAGTAGAACAGGAGGAGGCAGATGTGAAGGATGTAGATGTAGAATGGGTTCGAGTGAAAGATGTGGTTGTGGTCAGGGTTTGCTTGAAGGTTCCGTCGAGTTGGTTCACTTCAGACCCTCTAGCAATCTTCTTGGTATAATTCTTCTCCCGCTTCTCGACTGAAGACGGAGTTCGGATATCGCTCCCTCGTCTACGGCGCCTCCTCTTTTTCCTTTCGTTGCCAGAGCCTTCGTCATCCTCTCGAGACCGTTTCCGAAAACTCTGTTCTTTGTCCTCTTGAAGTCCTCGCACAAGATTTTCGAGAGCACTCATCCTTTCATCAAGGCCAAATACGTTGGCCCCCATCTCTGCGATTTCTTCCTCCGTATCATTCTTGAACTTGATCACATCGTTGCACATTTCCTCTTGCAAATCAACCTTCTCGTTGATTTCGTGGATCTTTCTGTCCACAAACGATTCCGAGACGCCAGGTGCCGGTTGAGGGGCAGAAGTGGTGCTGACCAGTGCGACTTCATTGCTTGCAATTACTTCGGATGGAGGTGGAGACGACGGTGGGGCCTGGGGAGCAGGAGATACTTTCTCCGAGGGCGACTTTAAGGGCGAGCTCGTTGCCTGTTGACGAACCGGACTTTGAGTCGGAACACTCTGTGATAGCTCCTCGATCCTATTCCGAGGTTCTCCGTCCATGGCTAAGCCAGTATTCATACGCCCAGCAACCGCCCTGGCCAGATCTCTCAACTGCGCCTCAATGGCTAGGGTTTGCCTCTGAAGTTCATCATTCGACGGCTCCCTTTCATCGAACGCAATCAAGGGTGAATTGTCTCTAGCAGAGGTGGGGTTGTGGAGCCTGATACCCTCCTGCAGATGTAGCGGAAGGAAGGCCTGCGACATGCCTCGCACGATATGAAGGGCACCATTGACTCTCCGATCGAATTCAAGATATCGATCCTGTCCGGTGATGACTTGAGAGTCCGCCACCGTCGAGGCAACCGTCGTCGTGTCGTCTGCCGGGCCTCGGTAGGAGCTGATATGCTGCATCGTCGCTGGATGGCCTAGCAACGGCGAGGAGCGTGCAGATCGCAAGAGTTGCCCGCCGCCGCCACCTCCTCCTCCTCCTCCACGCTGCTCCCGACGCGGTTCGCCAAGCAGGTTCTGGTGAATACCACGTCCTGGGGCATACGTGAGAAGAGGTGCAATCTCCGTCACCGCAGAGGAGTCGCCCGAGCGCCCACCATTGGATCTATCGAGATCCCTCGCCGTCCGGAGGCTGATTCCCAGCCCTGCATCGCCGCCAAAACTCGCCGCTAGCGCCCGACTTTGTGCGTTCGGTTGGTATCGTACCGGATCTTCAAAGGTCTTCGAGAGGGTATACGGCTCGTCGTAGTCTTGTACCGGTTGAGTTGCCGGTGTCTGTTTAGGATTCGTCAAGGCGACAATGGAGTTTGGACTCGTCGCTCCAGATCGCAGTCTCGCGGATCGGAAGCTCTCGCCGTACGCTTGCTTCTTCTGTTCGCGAGGCTCTTCGACTTGTTTCGTATGGAAGTTTACAAAGTGGCCGCAAAGACACGTCTACGATCATAGTTTTGTGAGCTTCACAAGAGGGCCTTACACGCATATGCACTTCCTTTGGGTTGCACCATTACGCACCTTACGTGCACGACCTCCCGAGGAGAGGAGCCCCGATGGAGCTGCGTCATCCTCTTCAGACGTGAATTCCTGGCATCCGCAAACGGTGTTGAACTCCAGATTTCGAAAGTTACAATTGCCATAGCGTATTGACATGGTTGCGATGGGTTGAGGCTACAGAGCCTCCTCCTCCTTCGGTGGCGTGGTAATCCACCGACCGTCACGGAACGGGTCCGGATCGAGATGGGTTCCTGAGGAATGTTTCTGATCGAGAAAGCTACTGTTGAACAAGCATATCATTCACACGTTCTCTCCCTTTGCAATTGAATGAAAAGAAGCACGTGTAATTGGACTACGGAGAGAAGAAAGGAAAGAAAAAAAACACGAACTGTTATGTCGCACAAAAGAAAGACACGCGGGAAAGACTGGTAATGAAAAGAAAAATGCTATCGAAGATAGAAAAACACGAATGGATTCAAAAGATGAGATTTTTTGAAGATGGGAAGAAGGGCCTCTGGCACCCAAGTTTTCGGGCCAGAACAACCCCAGCTAGCGAGCAAAAACAGCAAATTGGGGTGTTTGAGATTCAGCAGGCGATATGATAATATGGACCGGGGTGGGACAGATATGAGTCCGCCATGAGAGAGGTTCCTGCAAGGAGTCTGCACGAGCAAGCACTGGGGAAGTTTTGTGACGCTCCGGACCCAAAGCTGGGGGCTTTTCCGACCCAGTCGTTGTGATTTTCTCGTTAAACTCGATGCCCAGTTTGCTGCAAAAGATCGTTCTTGTCTGAGGGGTTGCAGCGATGCACTTCGGCCTCATTGGTTGGAATCACCAAGGTGCCAGTGAACAACACCCCACTTTTGCCCACGCTCTCCCTGCACGGATCTCCAAGTTCGGGTTTCGGAAGGAGAAGTCTCGGGGAAACGGACGGGAAACATCCAACCAACAAATCACTTCATTCCCACAAGGCGTGGGGTGTAAAAGCTTTGACTCTCGAAGCAAGGAGAGACTCATGAGCCTCGCATATTCTGACCAGAGCGTCCAATCGACCAATTCTGTATACGTCGTACGTCGGTCATGTAAACCGAGCATGTTGCAATGTGGTTTTTGAATTCTCGCAGATTCGATTCAATTTGTCCCAGTTTAGATAAAGAATTTCTCTAAACGATCAAGTGCGATCAATAATAATATTTTATTCGGGGGCGGGATCTGAAGCCCTCTAGAGGCTTTAAAGCTTCTCGTTAGCCTTTTGGCTCAGCCAATAACTTGGCACGCATATCCAAATAATGGAATGCCATCCCGAGGTGGCCCTCCGTCTACAGTAAACCACCCGCGAAGCCCAGGAACAACTAAACCTTTGTCTCGAGATATAAGCCTTCTTTCACGGCACAATATTTTTTTTTTAAACTTTTTTTTTTTAATTCAGTATGCAGGTGATGGATTTCTTATCTTCCTCCTCAACATACTTCCCGATATAATATATAGCCCTTATAAATTGTATATTTTTCTTCTTTTCTTTTCCTCATGTTTTAAAGACGGTATATACTTATAGCGAATCCGGATGATTCTTTTCATTCTGTAAATATTTGATATTTAAATATTTTCCTTTGGGCTTAAAAACCTGGCGACAAAACTGGACCTATGGTAAGTACTAGCACATCACGCGCAGACGTCGACTGAATCAACTTGCCACCTCAGCCCCTTGCACTATTCAACTTCGGAACCTTTCGGCTTCTAAAGTTTTTCTACTCAAGAATGACCATACAGTTACTAATTTGTGTTTACAACTTCAGAGCGACCAGCAGGTGAAACAGGAGTTCGAGATTGCGGTCTATGGGAGAGGAGGTGTTGGTAAATCATGCCTAACACTTCAGTTCACTCTCTCATGGTTTATGGACGAATACGATCCTACTCTCGAAGGTAGAAGAAGCTTCTCTGACGATAGGAAACCTAGAGTTGGAGAGACATACTAATCGTGTCTTTTGATCAGACTCGTACAAAAAATCCATCGTTATCGACAACCAGATGGCGAACCTCGATATATTGGATACCGCTGGTCAGGATGACGCGGTCTGTGAAGAAGAGAATTGCCAACCGGACTGTAGGAAGAGAAGACGACAGCATGGTTATATTTTTGTATATGATATAACCGATAGAGTCTCCTTTGAGGAAATGCAACCTCTTCAAGAATCTATCATGCGGCACAGACGGCGTCAAAATATATCTAGTGAAGATTCGTTCCCGATGATCCTTGTTGGAAACAAATCTGATCTAGAATCTTCACGCCAAGTATTCTTCGAAGGTATTTATACTCATTCCAGATAAAACCATTTCAATTGAATTCAATTCGCGACAATATTAAATAAGGTACTGATTCGGGGTTTCATAGAGGGTGCATCACTCGCCGAACAATTGGGTTGTAAATTCGTCGAGACATCTGCGAAAGATAAAGTGAACGTGGAAGAGATCTTTTTTGATCTCGTTCGCGGGATTAGAAAAGCTCTACCATCCCGCCCATTATCGGAGATTGAAAGAGAAGAAGACGACACGGCTGAAAAGTTTGAGTACGCGCCAAAGAAAGAGACCAACGAAGAAGACTCCGAAAGCGAGGAGGAAGGCGACTCTAGCTGGCCGGTATCGCAACCTACCACGAAGGCAGAACCAAAACCAGCGGAAAAACCGAAAGCTATTATTCAAACCCATGAGGCTACCGAGTTTGAAAAGTCAAAGAGGAAGGAGCTCATGAAAAAGCTCAAAGGAGAGCTCAAGACGCTGAAGGAACATCACCACCTTCACAAAAGGAAAAAGGAAGGCGACACAAAGGGTGAGAAGGAGATGAGTAGAGATATCAAAAGAGATTCCACCAGAGATATGGCCAGAGATGTCTCGAAGGAGACTGAGAAGCATGGAGTGCGTGGAAAAATCTCGGCACTTAAGAAGAAGATCAAACACAATAAACCCACGTAGTTTGTTGCAACTCCATGTCACAAGGTAGATTTATGCACCTATGCTAAGGTTCTGTTCTTCAATTATTATTATTATTTCTTCTATGTCTCTGTCTCTTTTTTTCGCCTCCGTTTGTTTCTATTCCTTCCTTCCTTCACTTCTTTTTAATTTTTAATTCAAGCTGTTTTTTGTCTGAAACTATCGACTCTTTCGCAAGGGATTTTTCCGTGTCTGTAAAAAGTTCATGTAATTTGAACGTAACGAACCCCGATCGAACAATTGAGGCAAAACACCAAACAAAATATCAGCCTCTAGATCACAGCTTCCGAAGCCTATCTGAATACAAACATTGTTCACACGCAACAGTACAGCCACGCTCTTTCTTCCACGATAAGAAAAAATTTTGGCTAGACCCATAAAAAAGGACTCTTGAGGAGTGTGTATCCGGTTTGCACTGCCTATTATAACCCACCCGCAAAAATGCGGAACATAATGTACCTCTTTTAGAGACGGCGGAATTTCCAAAAAAGGCGTGTGCCAACGCCGTGTATTTTCGACCCTTTAACAATACCCCCAGAACTAGATAACTTAAGCTTTCTCCCCAATTGTATAGAATTACATTTTCTTTACAACTTCAAAACTGATTCCTCTTATTCGTCGTGCACTCCCGAAACTCGAAACAGTCTCCCCATCTAGGATTCTCGCGTCCAAAAAGTTTTCAAACATTTCGATACTGACCTTTCCGTCGTTTAAATGGTAGGCCAGGAAATCTCGTTTATTTTACAGACTTCTTCTATGGTTTTGCAAAGTCAACTTGACTAATCATATGTCTTTATTCCATGATAGGGTGACCCGGAGAATCGAAAGTCTCGTCGAGAGTATAAAGTCTCGGTATTTGGAGACGGTGGTGTCGGCAAATCATGCTTGACTCTCCAATACAGTCAATCGATATACAATGATGACTATGATCCGACAATGGAAGGTAAGCTGGACACTCGAAATTCAAAATAACATATCTAGACATGATTATTGATAGCTAACTCGATCACGAGGATATAGACAGCCATCGAAAACAAACCGTCGTAGACAATGATGCAGCTTTGATGGATATCCTGGATACAGCCGCCCAAGAAGAACTAGAGCACGAAGCCTCTACATACCATAGAACACGGGGTAAAGATGGCTTCATGCTCGTTTATTCTATAGCAAACAAGAAATCCTTCGAGAAAATAAACGATTTATACCAACTCATACTTCGACAAACGGAAAAGAAATCGGCACCGATAGTGCTTGTGGGGAATAAGTCGGACCTGGAGGGCGAAAGAGAGGTTACGTTTGAAGGTAAGGGAAAACCTCGGAATAAGCTGAAGGAAATCTCACATTCTAACATATATTTGTCTTTCTAATCCTTTTTTAGAGGGTCATGCGTTAGCCGAGACGCTGGGTGGTAAATTCTGGGAGACATCCGCAAAAGACCGCGTTAATGTTGATGAATCCTTTTCTGAGCTCATCCGCGAAATAAGAAGATGCGATCCGGGATACAAAGCACCCGAGCCTCCAAAGGTGGGACTATGCGCCAAGTGTGTTATCATGTAGACTAATATTACCCACTATACTTTTGAAAAAATTTGCATGGCTTCGTTTTATCATCCTACATCTTTGTCTTTTTCCATATGGCGTCGGCATCTTGGTTGCAAGTTGGTGGTTGTAAGTTTAAGGAGTATTGTTTTTTTGTCTTCTTCCAACTTTTCATAAGTTTAAACTGCAAGGGCTGGGAAGAAAGTAATCAAATGGAGGCTTTTTTAGTTTCAGTCTCAGTTCTCGTTTCTCTGCCCCATTCTTACTTTTCATTAGAATCACTGTTCATAAAGTATTTACAACTTAATTCTCTGCCCCGCTTTTCGATATATATCCAACCCCTCTATCGTCGTGGCTCCACCTATAAGACGCCACAAGATCCTCTTATTATTATTTTTTCTCCCAAAAAAACAATTCAAAATGTCAATAAATACTTAAAGTACTTGATTACAGATCTTCATAACTTATCGAAATGGTAAAGGTGTATAGATGTCCCGTTTTCCCTCTCGACATTTAGGTTCCCGTTTCCGGTAGACGTACCATTATTCCCATCTGACCGCCCCCAAGAGTCGAAGAACCGGAGACGAGCCTATCGATATCAAAGTACACTAGCGGAGCATTTCCATGCCATAATGGGGGGCAAGATTTTTAAGCGAGCTGGGGGAAAGTCCTTAGGTCGGGTGGCCCCCTCTTATCATCTTTTTCTGCCACCGACGTGATACGGAGCCATCGAGGGGTCCCCACAGATGCAATGCATATGCATGCCAGACTCGTCCACACTGCAGGGTTTTGCTGTCTGAGCTCGGACGAACAAGTGCACGAGAAGAGCTTCGTAGGAAGGATTATGTGGGTGTGATCCGATCCACTCACGGGAAACGGTACCCTTTGTTTTTTTGGGGGGTATGTACTTCATATATAATCGGGAATTTGAGCGGTTTGGGGAACCTTTGTTTCACAGGATTTCTAAGAAATTTCGAAATGGTAATATGTTGTCATTTATTTTGCGTCGTTAAGGGGAAACGTATCGTCTCGCATCCGGATACCGACGCATCTTGATATCATGATGTCGGCTGATATCATGCTATATTAGGGTTAGCTGAGCCCGTATGTTTCGAACGTTTCTTGATAGCACTGTATTATGACTGACACATTTCAGATAAAATCTTCTTCATGAAGAAAGATATTTCAGATCGCTATTATCTTCCCTTCTCTTTCGTCTGTTTTTTTTTTCACGTATCGATTTATATTTATGGTCAGCCGAGCACAGAAGCCCGTTTCTTGGTATCCGTTTTGGAGCGGACCCATGGCCAAACACCAGAGTCTGGTGTCGACATAACATACTGGGGAGAGTACGGTGAGGTTCGCTTTATATTTTTAATCGGTCTATTTCTTTTGACCTTCTCATTTTTCCGAGGAGGAGGAGGGGCGTAATTTTGCGGTTCAGAATATAATACCGCGACTCGCGGATAGGTTGCGGGTGGTTGCTGGTGGTCGAATAGCATCTATTGGAACTAAATATATATATCACCAGAATTCGTGTTGCGAATAGCGGGAGCGGTCAACACTATTTCCAATTTGGACAATTACTTGTTTGGGCGATTGAGTTTCGGCATGCCACATGAGCAACTCACTATCCAAGGCTATCTGCCAGGCGCAAGCTTAAGCGCGGGATAGTATACTTGAGTACTCGAAATGCTTTGTAATTATAAAGTTAGGGGGTGTATCATACGGCTGAGAGAGACTGCAGTCTGTATCTCGGAGTTTTCGCCACTCGCAATTTCGTAAAATTAATAGTTTGGCCCGAGACCAGTTTGGCCCTCGAAATCAAATCGAGAGAGTTAGGCCATAACCCTTCCCCCCAAACGAATATATTAATAGCTCTATAGACCTAAACTTCACCTAAGATTCCAGCGAGCAATATTCCTAAAACTTTCCCCTAAATTACTAATTATTTATTGTACGGAAAACTGGTTGTCCCCATCAATATCAATCGCTAGTTGGCCACGAAAGGGGGCCAGGTACCACAAGTGCAAGTATGCATATATGACGCTAAGATTCAAACGTGTATTTCAAGATATTAGATCTTAAACATCGTGTTCTAGACTATCGCAATCAAACACTCTCGGCTGCAATAATTTGATGTTGTACGGTCATCATAATTTGCTTTGTGATACCACCAGATCTACAGATATCTCGGTTTTTAGGTGGCCTCAAGACTTGTCTCGCAGATTAGAAGCCCAATGCGGAGCCCCAGACTAGGCCTGTCTGACAGGCCAGCGGAACTTAGTCTAGGGGACGCAACATCTGCACAACTAGATACTTTGACTATATATAAATGATAAGCAATAGATCCGGATCGATCCGTGGATAAAAGGTCATACTTTCAGAATTCTGATATAGCAAATAAATGTTCATCAAGCCTCGGTACTCCAGTTTGGGTAATTCAAAAATAATAAAATCCAAGACTTACTTAGAGAAGCTAGTGCTGAGTATTTCAATCGGGCTTAAACTTTAAAAAGCTCTTTATGATTATATATAGTAACACGGATTGTCGACAGGAATTGTCCGTATCTGTGCCACATTTTGCCTCGAATCTTACTTCCTAAAGTGTCTTCCTGAGATTTGAAGCTTAGATATATATATTTAACTGTGCCTCACGCCCAGGTTTCAATCGCGATCCGCTTTCCTATTGTAGTACTCGGATGCGTTAACGACGCGTTGAACCTCGATCGATTAAAGCCTCAATGCATATATATATGACTCCACTATTGTGCATGACTCTATGCGATGCGAATGCGATTCCAAGCAATTACGCGAACAGTTTATTCTTATCGTAGGTAGAAAAATATGCATATAAAGGCCAATGAGGTATACGTTGCACTGCACTGCAGTTGATCAAATACAACATTTCACCTACGTTATTTCACGTGAATTCACTATACCGAAATATCAATACAAAACTCAGTTATAAGTTACAATATCAGTATCAATATCAGAGTTGCAAAATGCTCATTCCTCAAAATATTCTCCAAGTCCAACTTCCACAAGTATTGCAACGAGACCAAAAGAACAGTAGCAATATTAGTAACGATGGCCACTCTCGGCATGCCGAACCCCAACCGGGACCGAGACTACCTCAGCACCCTCCCCGTCGCAAGACCAGATAAAACCTCTCTCGCCGCGGTCAGTCAAACCTGTAAGCGGCTCGCCTCGATAAGTTTATATAAATTTATCTATCCTCCACGCCGAATTTCACCTGGACATCTCTACATGTATCACTTCTGTTCCACAGAATACTCTCCACCGTCGTTGGAAATACAAATACATTACTCAGGAGAAAAGGGACGAAGGCGAGAGGAAAGTTTTGGAACGGTGGAAGCGAATTTTCGGACTTGACCCTAGCAAACCGATTGATAGAGATGAACTTGTGCTTCCAAACCGGTGGAGGATGATTAAAGATTTGTGGATCCACTCTGACAATGCCTTTTATTTGACTAACACCTTCACGAGGAATGGATTCTACGATGTGCTGCTGCGGGGGATTGCAGATGGTGACATTGAACTTAGAACTGTGCATGTCTTGAATAAAAGTCTGTAAAAAACTTGATAGGATCTAACACAAGCTGTAACGTTACTGCTTGATATACCTCTGCTAACAATAAATATAAAGATTTTAAATATTCCGCTCATAGAGAGAGCGTAATATATCCTTGAAGCCATCAGAGAATACGCCGAAAAGTTCTCTCGAGTACCCTTCTTCGACATCCAGTCTGAATCTATCGCTGATATTCTCGGAAGCAAATACTTCCCACTCAACCGACTCACCGGGTTTCTCTTGCGTCTGTGTCTGCGTCTAAGTCATGACGGCAAGGAACCAGACCGTAGCGAAACCGGATATCGCGATTACTGGAGTGGAGATCCAGCACACAGCCTCCCCGAGATCACTGCCTTCCTGGGAGTAACTCCAAACTTGAAAAACCTAACCCTCAACTTCCGCCAGATATTTAACGCATACAAGCCCGCCACCATCTTCTCTCAAGCGGCCGCGTTCCAAGCCGCTCTGGACAACCTCGCGTCATGTGCTACCTACGATGACCATCGAGCAATGGTACCGGAGACGACCTGGATGCCGTTTTCCTACACCCGAGCGTATTCATCCATCCACCCGAAAACGTGTGAGAGGTAGAATACTCTTGCCGCGTCTCGCAAAAATGGTGGACCGGATTTGTAAACTCCCCGTTTAAGCGTGTAAAAAGAATGAAATTATACCTCGTCGGCGAACATGACAGTCGTGGAGAGTACGGCTCTATCGACCACGTAGTTGTGAAGACTTTGGAAGAGTGGGAATGGGGTTGTTTATTGGGAATTGACAGGCGGTTGCCAAAACTTCCGGATCCGTTTCCTGAGGGTTTTGAGGTTTGTATGTGTCAAAGCAACCCAGGGCTGCTGCCGAGGAAGGAGCTGGCGAAAGAGATCAGCTTGCAAGATAAATTTAACCTTGGGAAGATGGTGAAGAAGTTTGCGGAGGATATGGTGTATGGGAGTTTAAAAAAGGGCAAAATTGACGACTTTATTGAAGCCGTGAAGCGAGGAGGGAAGCAGCAAAGGAAGGATGTTTTGGCGCAGATTCTGAAGAAATTGGCAAATGAAGATAAAGAGTAGAATAATTCTTTGGAAGGGCAAATATAGAATGATTGGATGAGATAGAATAGTATTCATTGATGTGATATTGAACGCTAGCTCTGCATTGATCATGTTTATCTTACAGACTTTAGTATCTTAAAGTTGTTCCGTTCAATGTATTCTTAAGCCCTTCTCCGTCCAACAAAACATCAGAGATGAGGATAGGTATCTTTCTTGAGCTCTGTGGTCCTCATCCCATTTTAACCATAAATTTGTATCTCTTATCTAGCTAACCATCCCAAACTAAACATGAATCCCAACTTTGCTAAATTCCTATGCATCATGAAATGGGTATCAAAACACAAAATCCTGTTCTATATGAAATAAAAGTCGCTAAATCATTTTGCACGCAAATGGAAAAGACTTTTAAAACCACAGGAGCAGCCAACTTTCAACAGCTCAAATCTATCTGCAATCCTGTGGTTTTGGGCAGGAGTACGGGTTGTTTAGTAAGTAAATTTCATACAAACTCCCTCGTGAGTGTTTCATCTTCGTCTTTTTATCACTTATCCAAGTGACAACACGTAAGTAAACGAGCCTGCAAAGATCCGGCGTAATGAAACGAAGAGTCAACGGCCGCTCCAGACAAAGTCGCCAGAACCTACACCGGTCACGCCACTACCTCGGTGACCCATGGATACTGGCGGTGTACTCCTACCGGACGACGGTGAGCCCGCGCGAGGAGTGATATCCGGCAGCATCGCCTGCGGTCTCTTTGTAACTTTTGCAGCCTATTCATAAAAAAAAAAAAGAAAAAAACCATTAGCATCTAATTAATGCGTGAGAATGTTGAAGGGAGTAGGGAAGGGAATACCTTCTTGACACTCTCCACAATCGTCGCCCTATCAACCTCCACCACCCCACCACCCTGAATCATCTCCGCTAGGACCTGATGTAACGTCTCAAAGTTGAATATCAAATCCAACTCGCAAACGTTCTCGAAGATACGATCCAAGCATTCGACGAATACCTGTATCAGATCCAACAAGCCGAGCTCGCTCTCCAAATCATCGGCAATAATGATAAAGTAGAGCGTAGCATAATGACGGTAGATGATCCGGGTAGGTTGGTCGGTGTCGGAGAGAGCTTCGGAAGATGTCTTTTGGAGAAGTGGCGGGAGAGGGAGAAAGTTACATGCTGACGCAGGGCGGTTTGCTACTAGCGTGAATATCTCGGATAGTAGCCGCTGTTGCAGGTTAACATCCTACAGTAATGATTATATGAGTAAGTACCTGACCGTACAAGGGTATACTGAGAAGGAGAATAGAGTATGCCTACGATTTGGGAGTAGAATTTGGACAGGCGTGGTTGACCATTGTTGTTGAATACCAGCACGGCATTAATCATCGTGAAGGCTTGTCGATAAGGAACCGGTTGAAGAGAAGAGCAGAAGAAAAAGGCCTAGGAGGAGAAGAGACCCTCTCGAGGCAATAAGGGCAGTATTGTACGTAGACCCCCCAAATTGGGTAATACGGGTACGGAATGAGGCCGCTTTACTATAGGAGGAGGTCTAAATAGCCGATTTGACTGGCCGCGACGGGCTACGACTGCAGTCGACTGGGTGAGACTTGCTAAGAACCTGGGGGTTTGAGGATGCTAAGATTGGTCGTATCGAGGTCGGGTGCCCGACTGCGTGATCGAGAAAGGTATGCGGCCTTGAAATATATCCTATGCGCAACCAACAACCATCAAATCGATCGAACTAACTTGAACCGCCGTACGCCGCTGGAAGCAAGATGAGCTCAGCGGGTGTGGCGGCCCCGCCACAACTGCTGATAGCTCTTATCATCACGTGATAGCTGTAAGTGTGTGGCTGGTTAGGATTTCACGTGACCATGAGGAGAGAGGGCTCGAAACCCTCAATGTGGCTAATGTCATCTAACACAAAGTTTGCTTGACGCCTCTGTGGCGTACACACAACACTTGCACACAGAATGATTCATTCTGATGTGCCTTGCCATCCACCCTCTCTGAATATATCTCCAATCGACAAGTCTCTTCCTTGACAGCATCACCCCTTCCGACCATCACATTCACCCCATTAATCCGTCAAAATGGTACGATTGACTTCCGATACTTTCATCGCCATTTCCGTCTTCGCCGTCGTTGAGCTCCAGTATCTCCAAACTCTGCCGTCGCCGTCCGTCTCGATAACTCCCATAAATCGGGAATCGAGATGAAAATAATACAGCAATAGCCGACAAGAAAAGTGGCGGGAATAAAGATTACAATTGGCAGGATACCCTTAATGCGGAATCATCGACCAAAGACGGGCTTCGGACATGGAGATACTGGAAACGACATACCAGACGAAAATGGCGACGATTAAGATACTAAAGAAGAACAACTGCTGATGGGATTCTCTCAGGTCAACGTTCCAAAAACCCGCAAGACCTACTGCAAAGGCAAAGACTGCCGAAAGCACACCCAGCACAAGGTCACCCAATACAAGGCCGGCAAAGTACGAATTTCTACTACTCTTTCAATACTATATACACATCGACACACCCAATTCTAACGATATGATGAACAAATAGGCCTCGTTATTCGCTCAAGGAAAGAGACGTTACGACCGAAAGCAGTCCGGTTATGGTGGTCAGACAAAGCCTGTGTTCCACAAGAAGGCAAAGACAACAAAGAAGATCGTGTTAAGATTGGAATGTACTACTTGCAAGACAAAGCTCCAGCTGGCGTTGAAGCGATGTAAGCACTTCGAATTAGGGTATGTCCACCTCATATTATATTCCTCGTCCCGGTTTTCAGTTAGATTCACGGAGGAGGAAAACATTTGCTAATACGATCGTTTGTGTGATACAGTGGCGACAAGAAGACCAAGGGTGCCGCTCTTGTTTTCTAAATTATTTAATTCCACGTCGTTTTTTTCCCTTCAATTTTTTTCCCACTTTTTTCTGGTCTTTGTGTCTACTATACCTCTTCTTTTTTATCCTTGGGCATATTCGGGGTGTTTCTACTTCCGCTGTTTATATACTACTATTACTTTCCTATCCGACCACAGCAATGCCCTTTTGTGTCATGATATACCACCACCCGCTACTACCACCACCATTACAACAGCAATGGATATCAGGATTTGCGAGTGCGATTCCTTTCTGGGAACGCGGTTGCTCTTCTGGATTAATGCAGATATGAGATATATACTACTACATATATAAGACGAAGTTTCAAATCAGCGTGAACCTGACTATGGAAGTGCGTATGATACGAGTTGACACAGAGATTTTCTTGATATAAATATTGCGGCGTGCTTGCCTTACGACGCTATTACCTAACCTAATGAATTGCTCGATTTCAGATTCTATCAAAGTTAACCCTACTTACAAAATAATACTTGCTTACTTGAACCCACACATCATAACGCCGCTCCCACATTACCTCCCTATAATATCTACTTGGAATGAATCTTTTCACATCTCTATTTTATTTAATCTCA
This sequence comes from Arthrobotrys entomopaga, assembly GCA_012184315.1. NCBI lineage: Eukaryota > Fungi > Ascomycota > Orbiliomycetes > Orbiliales > Orbiliaceae > Arthrobotrys > Arthrobotrys entomopaga. The sequence continues at coordinate 169,258 of LDDX01000104.1, forward strand.
AAACCCCTTCCCGAGAACCACCGTCTCCCCACCACCATACCACAACCTCCCAATCCTACAATCCAATCCCTTCTCCTCACCCACAATCCACTCGCTATCATCTCCTTTATACTGTGCCAACCACTCGTTAATCTCATCCAACTTATCCACCCATTTCTCCATCTTACTCTTCTCGATCTTAACCGCTGGTATCGTGGCGGTCAAATCCGCTTGTGACGAATCCGCCAACACACTCGTCGTAGACACCACGGCTTCCTTCACCGCTGTCTCACCAACCGTCAAGTTTAAGGGAACGTGATCTTCGGTTGTGATGAAACGAGCGATCGTGATGTGTGCCGAGGGGACCGTATAGCGGCTATCGATCTCCACGCCGGTGGATTTACACATGTCGTAGAGATCACGGCGGAGGTGGTGGTAGGTATAGGCGTAGTTATGGGTATTTTCTTCGCTAACGTTCGTATCAGATGGTGGAGTTGCCGGAACGAAGGAGATGGCACACGCTGAACCGTCAAAGGAGAGCATCGGTTTGGTTAGTTTGGCACGGTGGGTGTAGGTGTAGTCTACTATGGATCGTAACGCGGGGCGCATGGTATCGACCAAGTCGGCGATATATTCTGGTGGGCGGGAGTGGGTCATCTCGAGGACGGTAGTGTGGAGGTTCGGAGGGGGCATGAGCCATAGATCTGCATACCGGTATATCGCATTGAGAGTCAGTATAAAAGGGAAGTTTGAAGAACGTGTCGTGTTTTGGACATGTCGAATGCGATAAGTGAGGAATAGATCGTCAGGGAGGGGAGAGAAGAGTACGGACTCGGTGCGACATCCTTCAGCTTTTCTTGCACTTTCGCGATAAAGTTTCTAACTCTAGTCGGCGGTCGGGCCCAGAAGACCAGGCAGTTACGGTGGTCGACGGTGCCATCTTGCAAGACGTGGGATTTGAGGAGGATGTAGTCGAGCTGGATGGGTGTAGGATCGGTGAGGAGCTTGTGTCGCATCAACGAATTGCGGGTGGTACGGTGTGTGTTGTAAGCTACTGCGATTTTAGCCTGAACCGAATTTAAAGATCAATTCTCCTGTTAGCTTTTAATCATGACTATAATATATCAATTATATAAATCGCAGAGTATTTGGAAAGATTGACTGACCGGATTGTGATTGCAATTGTGAATCATGACATTGTACGGGTTATCGAACGTGGGAGGTTCCTCATCTGCTTTACCTGCTGTGGAACCTCGCCTGACAGGCGTCGCGGTGCCAGATAAATCGACAAACGTGTTGAGCGAGTCCGGTAAGGGGAAGACATCGTTCTTCCGCGCCAGCGCCATGAGATTCGGACTGAGGCTTCTGCTGCTATTGCCGTTGGTTGAAGCTGTGGGAGCTGTAGAAGCAGCCGTCGGTGGCGGGGTTGTCAACGTTGCCATAGCTTTGTGGATCAATGGATGAATGAGAGATGTTATATCCCGATGTTATATCCCGCGGAATGCAATGGAATGAACCTCTTAAGCTCTGAGAAGCGATTGATTGCGACTGTCATGCAATGCAATGCAACGAAGGGAATGGGTTTTTTGTATGCGAGTTTGGCCCCGCCCCCTTTCGGGAAACCCAATTTATAAGCCTTAAGTACTTATATATGCTTTAGAATGATTTGTATCGCCGGTACCGCGGTAAAGGTGGGACTCTGCGGCGAAATGTAAGATAAGATTTAATTAAATTTCTTCTCTTTTTGTTGCGCAAACTCCGCCACTGACGGATTGGGAAACCTTTGAAGGGTCCAAATGCACCAAAAAACGTGTGGGATTATGCTATATAATACCATGGCCGTGATAGTGGTTTCATATTCACATGGTATGTACTACATATATGCTCGAAGACTTGGTGAGCTAGTGAATTTAATTCCGACGAAATAATTGACAATGCACGACAAGAATCTTAAAGGTGACTTTTACGAGTTATTATCGATAAATTAAACAGGTGACGCGGATTTTAAGCCGCTGTGGGCGCTGAGCGTAATATAATAAAATACCCGTTTTAAGGGTTTGAGAGCTAACCCTTGTTATTATTGATAGAGCGGTCGAGTTAGGTGGTGAATTGCGAACCCGGAGTTTAGGTAAATATTGATATCACTTAGGATACCGCAACCTCTAGCCCAAAATATTTTTATTATTGTAATGTGGCATTGCAAACAAGTACTACGGCATCTGGCTTGCGAGACAAATACTTTTGGGAAATATGTGGTGCCTGATTACTATTTTTTTACTATTATAATTCGACACGTTATTAGCCTGAAGCACAACCACGGTAAATGCGTCCTAGGCCTAGGCCTGTGTAAAAGCTTTTATTTGATCTTCACTTAATTTGATATCTTAGCCTTTCGACAATCTATTTGGATAAATCCTCAGATTTCTGAGGCTTTGGTTCACAAATTATATATATACGAATAGAGCGTATTGTGCATCCTTCGAGGGTTTTACGAGACAACTTCGAGGCCGTCTCCACAAAAATTACAAAATATAAATTTGTATCCGTTCAGTACTATATAAAAGGAGAAATAGTCCATATATACTAAGAGAGTGTGTTAACCGATGAAATCGTGCATCGGTAGTCTCCAAGGTTATACACATGCGTATCCTGGACATTGGGCTGAGGAGCTGTCGTTTGCAAGATACTGTGCTGAGTCCTGGTCGGCCCTCGCCATCACGGCTGGACAACTCGATGAAAGACTGTGGCATTTAGTCATAAAGTTTCTACTTGACGACCGAAAATTGTACGAGATCTCGAACAAGTTCGAACCCGAGCATTTAAAGCGGCATGCATCCGACAACGGTCACCGCGAAATCGTAGAATTGTTTAGCTCGAATTGGTCTCAAGACCAGGCAGACAGTATTGCAGTAGGCAAAAAGCTCGAATAATGATGTTAGTGTTTAATTAGAAGGCCCTTAAATCTAACAAGAACAAAATCCTGTTAATGAATTCATATTCCCAAGATGCATATTACAGCTATGCAATGGTCAACTGCTTATGCAACAGCTGATCACGGCCAACCTAATAGCGTTAATTTTCACCACTCACTTATCCGATGTACATGGAAATTGCGCTGTAGCTCTTTAAGACCTTAGATATAGAGTTACTATTTCATATCCATTTCAAATTAAGTATTGTTCCGTCTTGTAGCTTGTCTCCTAAACCTTGTAAACCAGAAACGTCTCAGAGCCAGAACCGTTCTGTGTTAAATTATCTCTCCGAAGAACATACAGTATGCCTCTCTGATTTTTAAAATTTTTTCATATGCGCATTTATAGCACCTCGCAACCAAGAGATTGGTGACGAGAGCCATATTCTATTCCAAACTTCACAAATCTTCCCTGCATCTCGTTCCCGTTTAAGTCATTTCGATCTCTCGCCGTGTGTTCCCTTCTCTCCATCCTTTCTCTTCTTCACTTATCTAGATCCAGAAATCAGATCCTGGTGTCAAAGGTTTTGGTTTTTGTCGTCCAAAAATGGCGGTGAGAATACCACACTGGAGAATGGGAATACCGTGCATATTGACTGGCGGTAGCCCCATCAAATCCCCCACCAGTGTCACTTGCTTCACTGAATGATAAGAAATCGGCACAATAGCTTCAGCTTCAGATGCGTGGTTCACGTCGCCAACGATGACGAAATCAGGTTTGAAATTCTCCTCGATTAAAGGAGATCTTGACCCAAGACAAGTTGCGAATACAATTGTTGTACGAGAAAAGATATCGCGGTCCATGTTCTCCCTGACCTCTCTAAATCTTTTAACCACTTCTTCTCCTAATTTTCCTGTCAAAAGCGCTGTGAAGAGTTCTGAATACTCATTCCAGCGCTTATCTTGCTTGCGTTGTTCCATGAGAGCGTATTTTTGTTGGAAGTCGAGCTTCAGAGAGTTCAATTTGTCCAAGTCAAGGAAAGTGTTTAAAAGTTCTTCATCAGCATTGTCGTCCACATCAGAATCATATTCTCCATCCAACTCCTTATAAAACTTGTCTGCTAGAATACGAACGACACCTGTATCTCTGAAAATATTCTCCGGCTTGCCTTCGCAAAACCTGTACCATTTTTGTGCCAAATGGCTCACTGCCGAATTGGTTGGTGCTGTAACCAAGATTTTGGTGCGATTCCCGGAACAAGCGCTGCCTAATATCAAAGCAGCTATGATGTGAGTGATAATTTTGCTCTTTCCAGTTCCTACTGATGTAGATATTAGCTGAAGGGTTAGATCAAGGGCACTGGTGACACCTTGAATCTGAAACTTGTCAAGGACACTAGATTTCAGAAACTTCTTATACGTATCTGAAACTGTCGGCTGTAGCTTAAATTCTTTCTGCGTCTTGCCCTGGAGAATACATTGGTATATTTCATAGCATGGTGTATCAGGATGTGCGCTGGCAATGGATGCTAGACTTTTGTTCATTCGATCCATCGTGGCCTTACTCGTCTCTGGTCTTACAGAGAATCGAAGATTATCGTTTGCTCCAGGTACATCCCGAGTTCGCAGGATAATTGTCATAGCGGCGATTATGTTTGGTGAATTCCCAGCTGCGGATATATCTGATTCGCATACTACACCCTTCAAGGCTTTATGAGTGGAAGCTTTATCATCAACATGCCATTCCAGGATCAACTTGTCTCCTTCTTCCATCTTCATTTGCTTTATCGAGTGCTCGTATTTGGGGCCAGTCTTGAGAATCACTTGGTAGACGCCTTTTCTACCCTTCACCTCTTTCATTTGCTCAAAAGCAGTGGCAGACTTGGTACCCAACAGCTCGTCGACATCCCTTTCCTTAAACTCTGCAATCAGGTTTCCCCTCATGAATTTTTTGTCATCTTCGACCGACATGTCGTATTCTTTTTTCACCGCAGCTCGCTGAACCCTGTTAAAATGGTAGGCATTCTGCCACCAATTACGGTTAACTTGTTGCATTGGGTTTATTGATTTGATATCCGGCAAATTATCCAAAAATTTGGCAAGGTGAGGACACCAATCGACATTCAAGAGGATTCCCGGATCCCGGCGTTTTTTGCTCTTGGTAGCAAGCTGCTTCACAACCACCTGCAGCATATTCGCAGACTCTCCGAGCTCTGCGATGCAACTCTCTAATGGGGTACCACCGAGTTGGGCCCTTTTGTAGTCTATCCATATTTTCAAATACTGCTTTTCTAGTTCTTTGCGTCGGGGAACTGCTGCGGAAAGTGCTCCTGGGACCACGCCTCTCGCGTTGTAATAGCGGACTTGGGCGGTTTTGTCGTCATCTTTAAACTCGACGAACGCTTTGGCGATAGGATTATGGAGGGTTGGGACGGTCGCTTGGAGCTGGATCGCAGTGCTTCCATCGTCATATGTCTTTGCTTTGATGATTAGATCGCTTCTATTACCCCAAATCTTGCTTTGAATCACGGTTTCCTTGTCAAAGATACCAGCGGAGAATACTTTCCACGAATCCGGCGCGACTTTTTTGTTCTCATGTGACTGATCGTCGAGGCTCAAACGATCAAAGTTCAAGGTTTGGGCAGAATTTTCACTAGCGGAGCTCGATTTGGTGTCGCTAAGGTTCTTGTGACGAGACATTACGAAGTGTTTACTATATGTGATTTCGTGGTTCTTAGTCCATCGAGAGATGAAAGATTGGTTGATTAATCTATTCTAGATTCTGATAAAGGATGAATGTGAGTGATGATATTACCTTTGTTCGTTTTGCGATATAGCTGGAACGTTGAATATTGTGGAGAAGTTTGAATGGATTGAATACCAGACCTAGAGGTAGCTACAGAAGTAGCCTTGTGGTCAAGAAGCTTAGCGAAGGCTACAGAAGATGCTCTCGCGGAAGGGGAAAAATGCGGTACGCAAAAGGAAGATTTGTGTTGTTTATGTTGCATTCCGACCGGCTTTTGTATCCAGCCAATCACGGGCCGCAGAGGAGTCCGGAGTTGACGCTATTATATGTCACATAAATCGATATCAATCATAATTATAATGCTGTTTGAACAATAAAGGTTTGTAATGAAATTTAATTATTTCTTCATATACCTTCAATAATGTAAACGGGCTAGTTAATCTTAACTAGCCAGTAGAAATTTCAATATGAAACGACATCAAATTCTTGCTTTTAAAGCTCTAGCTAACTCTAGCTAGATCGATCCAAGGTTAGGTACAGTTCCTGAACAGTTCGGAAAGCTCTATTATACCAATACTACTATCGTATACTACTGTTATCTAGAAGTTTGGTAGTCTCGTCATAGAAACTTTCTTTGCCGCGGATTAAAATCTGAAAAATCGCTTAAAGCAAAAACACGATCATTGAACCCAATCGGCTATTCAGCGTCTCCGAGCTCTTTGTATGAAGCGAAGAACTCAAGATACGGCCACAGAATTTTCCGAGAATATCGAGAAATTTGCTTACATCTTTATAAGGGGCCAAGCTTTTGGTAAATTGATCGGGAAAAAAGGGTGAGACGCCGGCAAGTTTGCGTCTAGGTACTCATATAGCCCCATGACGCTTCTAATAGCCCTGAAACGGGATTCTGGATCGCAAAGATTGTAACTAGGTGATGAAACCAGCTTTAAGTTCCACAAACTTTGTCGTTTCTTGGTTCCCTTAGCCATAAATCTGCGTATTATACCCACCGGAAGTTCCAAATAGGATAGATGGAAATGCATTCTGGAAATAATAGCGACAAAGCACTTGTAACCCTTGGGGTGTATGCGGTTTTTGGATTTCCGAATGTTGGTAAGGACTTGTGAAATGAGCGCGCCGATTTCTTCGATGTATATTCCGTCGATTCTCTTTTTTTCTGACACCTAGCCACGTAGGTAAGTAGAGCTCAAGCCCGGATGTGTTTGAAGAATATATTAATAGAACTTACAGATGTAAAGATGATGAGGGCTCGTTCTTGGTCTTTAGTTCCGCACCGAATATTACCATGGCTCCAACAGTAGTATTTCGTACCTAAAGTGTGCCAGGTTTCTTTATGGTGCACGCATGAAGCCATAGTACCGCCCATCGCCATATTGGGCAAAAGATGCTGTCTCATCATTTCGGCGAGAATTCCTTTCATAAAGAAGAGAACCAATTGTTGCTCTGATCGGGGATTTGGAGACTCAGAAGCCTGCTGTTTGGTATTAAGGAATGTGCGGAACATATGATGAAAGCAATCATTCTCAACATAGCCAGGTGAACTTTCGCGACTGAGGATTGATGCTTTTTCTGCCAATGTGAGGCAGAGAGGATCGTCAATCAGTGGTAGAGGTATCTCATCCTCAAAAGATATATCTCTAATAGGACGGATGCCGAATTTCGTGAAGTCTTCAGTCTGAGAAAATTCCATCATATCGGACTCGTAAGATTTTGGGTTTTGACGGATAGAATTACTTCTGATAAACGATTTTATCAAGTGGAAGAGCATACAGTGCAAGGCGATGGTGGAAGGTGTGTGTAATAGCAGTGAGTGTTATGGAGTAGTGATTACTTAAATTGCGTAGGCAGGGAATTCCAACCAAGTGTTCAATAGTAGCAGTCATCTGGAGATCTCTTATAATATTATTTTCAAAAAGAGCTACAACGCTATCTCCATTTTTAGTCTTGTGCCCCATTTTGTTGTTTTGAAAGCCACACGTTGTATTTTTATAGGCGCCGTGGCGGGTTTGATGTGGCGGGTTCAACCAGTGAGCAAAACATAAAACATGCAACAGCAACAACAACTCTGCATCTAGCGCTAGCTACTCGCACTTATACTAAGCTGGTTAAAGAACCAAAGCCCTTCCCGTTAGCTTCTACCGTTTTTAATATCCCAGAAGCTGGAAAAAGCCGCTCGTCGTATCAGCGGACCTTACGGCCACGTACCCGTTAGTCGACGATCACATCTGCCCCAACGTGCAACACCAAGGCCGATACCCGAGTTGCAGAAGTATTACATCACATTACATGCGCTCTAAAGTCCTCGATTTCCCGAAATCTCCGGTCAGATGCAGTTTCGCAAGCATTTCGGAAACGCGATCCAAGCGAATCATCCTGGTATTCTTAATATGTTAGTTAAAAAGTCGCTTGACATTTGCGATTCCCGGACCGGCTAAATGGGCTAAATCTCTACAAAACAATTGTACAAGGGATTGATGATCAAATATAGTGTATAATACGAGGACTCGATCTCCAGAGATGGGACGAAAGATGGAATATATAAACCACAATCGATTCGCAGTTCACGATGGTGGCTGCTTCTGCATAATTACCACACCTCTTGGCAGATAGCTTTTATAGAAGACGAGACGGTAATATAGCATAGGGCTGAGAGATAATTATATACAACTAAACTTTCTGGCAAGGTTTTACATATATATATTTCGACGCTATGCGGTTTACTTCAACAATTGCAGCTGCAGCACTGCTGCATATTCAACAAGCGTTTGGAATAGAGGTGTTCATCGGCACTGCTCAGGGTGGAACCATTTCTGAAATCGACTTTTCAGGTTCCAGCGTCAGTCTCATCGGAACCGATTCTAATGCGTCCCCAGTGCCTAGTTGGCAAACATTATGGTCAAGTGGTGGCAATGATTACTTAATTTCGACCAACGAAGGGCCGTATCTAGGATCTGGATCGATTGTGTCGTATCAGATTACAAGCTCGGGAACTCTGAGTAAAATCAACAGTCAGACCGGTTTGAACGGACTTCTAAGCTCTGCGGTAGCTCCAAGTGGTAACTGGGTCGCAGCAGCAGCATAGTAGGTTGAATTATCCCTTTTAATATCATATAGAAGAAACGAAAAATTAATAACACCGAAATACAATAAATTTAGCAATGGACACGCAGTCGTAACTTATCCCTTGAGCAGTACTGGAACGCTCGGATCTGTTTCCCAAACATTCACATTCAATACGCCTGTGGGACCTAACGCAGCCCGACAAGACAGCTCTCATCCACATCAAGTTATTTTCGACCCAAGCGGTAAATTCATGTTCGCCAATGACCTCGGTGCGGATCAAATACATGTTTTTTCTGTTAGCTCTAGTGGCCTCACACAATACTCCACCGTCACCACGCCAGGTGGAATGGGACCCCGACATGGAACATTCGTGCAAACAGCTTCAGGTGGTCTTGTTTATTATTTGGTCGGCGAGATGGGCAATAACGTTATGACTTACAAGGTCACTTACTCCAATGGCGGTTCGGATATCTCATTGACCGCTCTCCAGAATCAGAGCAGTTACGGAACAGGAACCGCTCCTGCAAAGAACCCAGCTCCCACCGCTGCTGAAATTCAAATTTCGGTAAGATTAAATTTATAAACCACTGTCATGATTTTAAATAAGTATTTAGCTCGATCTAAGTAACATGACATTGAAATTATAGCCTGATAGGAAATTCGCCTATGTTTCCAACCGAGGTGATGCCACTTTCACCAACCCATCGTCCGACTCCATCTCCATGTGGAATATCAACAGCGACGGAACCCTCTCATTCAGCCAGCTCCTCCGCGCTGGTGGATCCACCCCGCGTCACTTCTCCCTTGACCCAACCGGAACATACGTCGGCGTTGCCCTCCAATATTCCAACCAAATTGCATTCTTCCGCCGCGATGCCACAACGGGTCTATGGCCAGACACCCCAATCACTGTCTGGAACTCACCCTCGCAACCATCATGTGTACAATGGTATACACCCGGCGGTCTCGTCACCACTACCACTACCACTACCACTACCACCACTACCAGGACGACGACCACGCCGGTCAGGACCACAACAACTTTGATCAGGACTACTCCTATCAGGACAACTACTAAATCCACTACGACAACAACTAAGACTACCACCGCTGCTCCACCTGGGCAAAGTGTTTACGGACAATGCGGCGGAATCGGCTGGACAGGTCCAACCACTTGCGCGAGCGGCAAGTGCTCAGATTTGAACCCGTAAGTTGTCACACCACAAATCTTCCTGAGCTATTCCCCGCTAATATATGTGTTCGATAGCTACTATTCTCAATGTCTGCCATAAAAAGCAATCACCAACCCTAACAGCCCGGACGCTATTTTAAGGATGCACTAGATGCAATCGATCCCGAATGTATATTGTAAATGTATATATTTATTACTATACCATGCACATACTTGTATATGTAACAAACCAAATATATAAAAAATCAAGCAAAATCAGTCCTATAACTACTTTATTCATGCGGCCCAATAACCTGAAAAAACACCAACAAACCAATAACAATTATACCCGCCCCGAGAACCGTAAAAAACGCCATCTTTCTAGCCGCGTTCTCTCCCGCACTGACCATATCAGCACTATAAACCGCATTTCCGCTAGCGAGTTTCAACAACTCTTCCGTATGCTCTTCCTCCGCCTTGTTAACCGCTTCAGCTTCGGCTTTATCCTTCTCTTCATCTTTGTTTTTCTTTCCATCAACCGGATCCCAGGTGTTGCCGTCATCGGATTGTTTTACTTTATAGTAGTCTGAATCGGCGCCGAGGATGGCGTACGGTGTGCCTTTGATGTATATTATACCCTCTTCGTAGAGGGCGAAAGTCGGTTGGGAGGTTGGTTTTGTGGGGTAGTTTGTCGCCGGGAGGGTGTTTATGTGGAGTTTCACGAGTTTTTTGTAGAATATTTCGGTTGTGAGGGTTGGTGGAGAGGTGCGCGAGGGGCGGGAGAATGCAGACTTGGATTTGGATTTGTGTTTTTTAGGGGTGCCAGTGGTAGTTACGGATTTGGACTCAAAGTTTGAGGGTGACAGTGATTCTTCTGGGTTTGGTGAGTCTGTTGAGTCGGGTTGGGGCTCGCTGGTCGTTATATTTGATTCCTCTTCTTCTTCCTCCTCATCTTCTTCAGCATTTTCATTGTCCTCTGTAGAAGTTGGCTGGGGCTTGTCTTCGTCGTCATTCGTGTTTGCATTTGGTGATATCGAAGGTATCCGAGATACAGTCTTTTCTTCGATCATGGCCATAGAAATTGAGTGCGCATCGGTGAAACTTATATCGCCGTCACTGTCTCGTTTCCATACCTTATGTGGAGACTCTCTGGCGAATGATATTGCGAAAAGAGAATATAAGGTGAAGAGGGAAAAAGACAAAAGCGGCTTCATCTTGCCCACCTCTTCGCTTCTGAATAATAGAAACCTCCTAGGTAGATTCAAAGCTAGAAATGACTCTAGCTAAAATAATAGACTTAACTTGAACCCTCATCGTTGGAGCGCTCAGGGCTCTTTCAACTTATAAGATGACGAGAGGTTGATTGAGTTTTATCTCTGACGATCTCAAGATCTTTCTGGCTATCTTTAGATCTCGACCTTTTCGGGCTCCGACATCTTGTTGTATTTTTTGCGTTGTTATATATAAAATTCGACGTACGCTTTTCGAAATTTTCAAAATCATGATATCAATATTCGAACCCATGAATGATCCCACCCAAAAGTAATATACAAATAGCCTTCGCCCTGTACAAAATAAACCAAGTAAGTACTCACAAAACACCTATAAACATAAACTTTTTTTTATTCAAAACCCCAAGGGTACCCCCAAACACCACGCCCTCGGAAACTCCTCCATCCCCCACCGCCCCATAACCTCCCTCAACTCCCCCTCCTTCCCCGGTACAATATTCACAAATACCCTCTCCCCGCCATCCATCCTAGGTTCCGAATGCACAGCTCCGTCCCCCGTTCCGACCTTGAAAAAACAACACTCCCCAATCTGCGCCTGTACTCTTTCCGCGTTCTTCAAACGGTCCGCTAGTTTCATCCTCACATCTTCAGCCGCAGATGCGCAGCCAAGGCATACGATTGACGTACATGTGTGTTCTGTTGTTGAGTTTTTGACTTCCTGTTTTACGGCTTTCTGGAGGGAACGGGCGGCGTGGTTGTGGATTTGGAAGAGAGTGCCGGGTCCGAGGAGCGTAGCGGCGAGTTTCCATTGCGTTCTTTCCTCCCTGTCTATATCCCGAAATAAACCCCAACTCCACTTATTTCCCTTTATATTATATCCTACCCTCTGATCCACATCGTTATAGTGGTGCTGGTGTGTCTTATTGTTACAATTATCGGGATTATTACAAGAGCCCATCATTGTATTACTCCCGCCTTGGAAGAAATCATCATCGGTATGCCATCTCGGCGTGTTGAAGTCGTCGGTGGGTAAACTCGCGCGAATGGTGAGCCAGTAATGTTCCAGTCCTGTTGATTTTATAAAGTCGTGGGCGAAGGAGAGGAACGGGTGGAGGTATTTTATCAGTTTCTCGCTTCGACCGCTATCACTATCGCTCTCGCCGCTACCACCACCACCACCGCTGCTGCTGCTGCTATTACTATTATAAAAGTTGTGATTATGAGTATTGTTGTTATCGGAAAGGTTTGAAGAAATGGTAGCTGAATGCCAGGTGTGATATGACGGCGGGAATTGGGTATCGTCGTATTCTTGGGTGGTTTCGTCTATTACTTTCAACGGAAGGAGAGGACCGCAGTAGGTCCATGATGATGTGCGGAGGATTTTTAACCGCGGTTGCTGCGGTTCGGCCGATTCTGGATTTAGATTTGTGGAGGGTGGATTGGCGCTGTATGGTATTAATTTGAAGTCGGGTAGTAATTTTATATTTGTGGTGAGTGTCATTATAATATATACAGGAATATATCGAACAGAGAGATCTATGCTTTTTTTTTAAAAAAAAAGTATAGAATTCAGATATCGAATTCGAAAGTGTGATTGCGCGGCTCGTACGAGGTATCGCTGGCTGGCGATATTGATTTGGTCGGTTGATTGGCGGTTATATGTTGCTTCTCCTCGTCTGGGCTGGGCGCTCAGGGGTTTAGAGGTTAATCCGCGTGAGGAAACGTTTAAATACTACACTGGCTCCAGTTTATCCAGTTTATCCGTTCGTGCCAGCGGCTCGATACTCGACGAGGACGGCGAAAAGAACCGACTAAATTTGTGAACACCGTATCGTTGAAAAAAAAAAAAAAAAATCTATGGGCGATCTCTTGAATACGAGCCAGTTTTTAGGGTGCGGCCTGACCTGCTTTTTATAAATGTCGCGAAACTACCTAACGTAGCTAACTGCCGCCGCCCTTACCTTGCAAGCTTGTAACATTTTTGCAAACGGGGCTCGTTTGGATTTGGCGGTGAGTGTTTTAGGGTGATCCCATGATCCCAAGCAGCGACTGCAGGGATGATTACGAAAGAACTGCACAGCTCAAGCTTGGAAACTAACTTATATAGTACTTAAGTACTTACTTAAGTACTTCTATTTAGTTTAATGCTAACGGATCGAATCCATCAAGAAACGGTTACGATAAACAGATGTAGTATAATGCCTCGAATTCTTTCTTTTTTCGATTAAATTTCCAACTACATGAACTATTCTATGATATACTTATTACTTAAAGAACGCCAGTATCAAAAACCTCTCCCAAAGATATCCATGATATCGATCCGCTTTGTACAAAAAATTGTAAAATAAATAAAAAAATATATTTCCGCCCCAGCCTAATCCATAGAGGGGACAAGAGAGTGAATAGGTAGTAAAAACTACAGCTCATCCTTGATATTAACCCCAACCTTCTTCCTCCATTTCTCAAATATGGCCTCGATATCCTTCCTCATACCGCTCTGCATCTGGTCCGGCAACACAACAGTATACTCGACCAACAAATCACCGTACCCATCCTGCTGCCATATCGGCATTCCCTCGCCTTTGATCACGTCTACATGTCCCGGTTGAATAACTTGGCCCTTTTTCCTCCCAAGCCTCACTTCATGTCCATCTAGATGCGTCAAATTCCGACTCCAATCACCCAATAGCGCCTCCCGCAAACTTAACACCTCCTTGTGAATCAAATCCTGACCGCGCCGTCTGAACCACCACCCGTCGAGGTTCTCCTTATTTTCACCTTGCGCCGCCGACTGCTCATCGATCTGGATGATCAAATCTCCAGCGACCCAATCGGGACTCTCATCTGCCTCGTTCTCGAAACTGACCCTCATACCGTTTGGCACACCCTTATCAACCTCCAAATAATGCGAGACGGGCTTCTTAACCACTCGTGCCCCACCGCAGACGTTACATGGGTTTGTGATCTTCTGTCCTTTACCCTGGCATTTATCGCAAACAGTTTGCATCTGCTGAAAGATACCCGGCGCGAGCTGCTGTTTGATGATCCGCACACCGCGGCCGCCGCACTGATCGCACTGTTCGGTATGTCCGTCGCGGGAGCCTGAACCTTCGCATTCCTCACAGATCTGCTGTTTGGTAACCTGGAATTCGATACGGTTGCCGTTGTAAAAGTCCTTGAGTGGCACGTTCACCTTGGCTTCCATATTGTGTCCTCTTCGTTGACCGTGGCCGTGGCCGGCATGTCCGCCGCCGCCGAAGAAGCGGGAGAAGAGGTCGAAGGGGTCATGGTGATGTCCACCGGCTTGGCCACCTTGTTGGTGCTGCTTGTAGCCGTCGTAGCCGTACTTGTCGTAGATGCTGCGGGTTTCCTTGTTGGATAGGGCTTCATAGGCTTCGGCTAGTTCGATAAATTTCTTCTCGGCTTCCTTGTTATCACTATTTGTAGAGAGACGGACGGTAAGTTTAAGTTCGTTTGGTGGGGATTGAGAAGGCGTAAAAGTTGCGGAACGTACGGATTTTTGTCTGGATGGTATTTTTTGGAGAGTAACTTGTAGGCTCTTTTGAGCTCTTTTTGGGATGCATCCTTCTCTAAACCGAGGATCTATGAATTTACACACAGGTCAGCAAGGCACAAGATTGTTTGAGTAGAGGTACAAAGTAACGTACCTTGTAGAAATCTGGAGCCGCGATAGCCAGCAGCGGCAGGAGAAAGAGGACAAACTGTAAGAACAGCATGTTGAAGAAGGAGATGGGAAAAGGAGAAGCCCGGAATGGGCGTGCGACAATGGTATGTCGTGAGACGTTAAAAAGCGAGAGTCGGTTAACGCTTAGCTCAGTCGATATATTGATAAAGTATGCGATAAGGTTATGACGGGATCGCGAGTCGAGGTTCCTGAATGGAAATGAGAGTATGACAGGAGAGAGGGAAATTTAAAAGAACCAAAGCGCAAGGACCGTCCTCCTTTGGATGGAATAAGAGAATGGGAAGGATTAGTTCGAGAAGGTCTTGTGTCTCTTCGATTTTGATAGCGCAATGCGAGTGCGGCTCCGGCTCTTGCCTGTCTGTCTGCGGTCGAATTTCAATACGGTGTTCTTTTTGCGGTTGCCGTGGCGGGCAAACTTGTTAACACGTTGACATTGCTCTCACCAAAATGTTTGATGTTTTTGCGTTGCGCCGGTGCTCATCCCAAAACGAGGATCCCCAACACTACAACACAGACGACTTGGCATTCTGATGCTGGTGGTCCGGTTGAGTATAGCGTAGTATATATATACTTAAGTATATATATATAATAATAGATTTATGTTAAATCAAGTGCTTCCAGCTACTAATGCTCCTTATGGCCCGGTATATCAAGTTTCTAGCTAATCTTAGAATCGATTATGCAAGTTATGAATGAATTGGAGAAGCATTCGTGATGATTCCTCTATCGTATCTGCTTAATAATTGCCAAACAGAACAACGGTGGGACTGTGACCGAGACTACCTAGAATTATACTTCAATTAATGAATCTGGGTTATTGCGAGACTACGTATAATCGCGATATCGTCAAATTCGGGATGACCATTGGCCATTGAGGTACAGTGCGTAACTCGAGATACCCCGCTACTCACCACTTCTGGTGACGTTCGGTACCATGTGTCGTCGGTGGCTTCATTTCGATTCGTTTGCATGTTGGTACCATGGTTTGAAGATTTGCGAATTTGCAATGGTGTCTAATCGGGGATATATGTATTCCGTGGACCATGGGGTCGCTAGAAGTCCCGTTACTAGATTTATGATCTCCTACAAGTAGGTGTCTAGACGCTACTAGTATACTCCGGTAACGTCTCATCCTACTGCCATATCAATAGGCATGTTTACAACCCGTTCTTAGGAATCTTTCTCGGTTTGCTCCAGCCTCGCCACGGCTCAACGAAGTAAAGGGTGTGCACTGATGCAATGCGAGGCCAACAAAACTTCTTCATGTAAGTACTTAAGTACTTAGGTTTTGTGTAACCGAATCCCGGGCGTTACAAACTATCATTCGCTAAACGGAAATAGAGAAGCTGTAGCTAGCATCTCCCTGAAGATGTTAAGGATTCTAAACAAATAATGTTAATCCCTCAATGAAGACATGTGACATTCGAGAATGACAGCACTGCTCGTAGTTCCACTCAGAATAGATGCGATATTTAGTCAAGTTTAATGCATACTCAAGTCAATACAAGACTACTCCTTAAGGAAGTATATACACCCAAATTTGACAGCCCGATATTTGCTAATTCTTGGCCCATCACCCACCTTAGCCACAACACAACAATATTGTACGACAACCCCATTTTTATTGGTGGTGTTCGAACAGACAAAGCACACTTTAACACAAATATGAGCGAAAAAGGCGACATCGGATTCATTCATTCCCAACCCTGTGGGCTGTCGAGAAATGAGGATGATCGATTGGATTTTGATTCAGGCCAGTCATCACAGAAATTATGACTCGAGCCTAAGATTCTAGGAAGAAGAAAAGAAACAAGCCCGAACCCGCCAGGCCTTGCCAGCTTGTCTCGAAGCCAGGCCGGGGTCTCGTTCGTTCGCAGCATAAATTCAGAATCAGGTGAACTCGTGTTCGTGTGCGGTGGAGTCATCGCGATCGATTCGAGCAATAAGCTGGAGGTTGGTAGGAATTGAGTCACTGCCGGCAGCTACCCCTGCGCGTGCAGTCGAGTTATTCAGAAGTGTTGCGGTAAAAAAGAGGTAGGACCACGCGAATAGCGTTGCGGTAGCTGGACACGCTTGTCGTGAGCGGTGCGCTTTTGCTTCGACCACCCGGAAACAGTTTAAATCACCCGGTTTTCTCGTTCCCAAAAATCTCATTCTTCTCATCATCAGCTCCCCAAATTGCTATAATCTTCGCATCTCCGACTTTGTTCGTTTTCTCTCGCCTCAATTCGATTGATTCTCAACCAATTGATCAATTGCAATTGTTGCTGCACCGCTGCTGGCTGGGCGTGTCAGCTTTCAAATATACCACACCTGCAACACATATCAACTCTCAATTCCTCTTACAACAACCACCACTCTCACAATGGCCACATTAGATGGCTGCGTCTTCGCCCTGAGCGGCACCTTTGAAGGTCTTACTAAAAGTACGGATTAAATTCAATTGATTCCTTTATCATTGATTATCGTTACTAATGCTTCTCTTAGAGGACGTCGAAATTCTCATCAGTAACAACGGAGGTGCCGTCAAAGGCTCCGTTACAAAAGCTGTCACCCATCTCATCACCACCGAGGAAGACTTTGCCAAAAAAACAGCCAAAGGTATAATCTATTTCCTCACATCTATAGTAAATTGCAAGGGTAAGGGTTAATGATTGATCAATTATAGTCAACACTGCTATCACCAACGGACTTCCTATTC
Organism: Arthrobotrys entomopaga; assembly: GCA_012184315.1. Taxonomy (NCBI): domain Eukaryota; kingdom Fungi; phylum Ascomycota; class Orbiliomycetes; order Orbiliales; family Orbiliaceae; genus Arthrobotrys; species Arthrobotrys entomopaga. The sequence continues at coordinate 186,788 of LDDX01000104.1, forward strand.
TATCTGTTGATTGGTAATTACAATTCATCATTTTCTCTTGATTTGTTCTTGCAAGAGCTTAACGAGTATTTTATCCTAGGCTGCAAGATTCCGTTAAGAAGAAGAAGAAACAGGCCGAGGGAAAGTATGACTTGACAAAACCACCCAAAGCCTCTTCGAAAGCTTCTACTTCAAAGGCTTCCACTTCGAAAGCATCCTCGTCGAAAGCAGCTGCCCCGGCCCCAGCCCCACAAACCGCTACTGTCACTGGCAAGAAACGTGCTCGCAAGGCCGCAGATGAAGACGAGGAGGAAGAGGAAGAAGAAAAGGAAGAAGAGAAACCTGCAAAGGGTAAAGGGAAGGGTAAAGCCAAGGCTACAGACACCAAAGCCAAAGCCAAAGCACCCGCCGCCAAGAAGAGAAAGGGAAAAAAGAAGGAAGAGGAAGAGGAAGACGAAGAGGAGGAAGACGAAGACGAAGAGATGGAAGATGAGGAGGAAGAGCCTGAAGCAGCTCCAACCGCCGATGAAATTGAGGAGCGTGAGCGTCAAAAGGGTTACAAAGCCCCTGTTGATGACATTTGTAGGTGTTCCCGCCTCATCATAATCACCATCGAGTCAACTAACAATCGTGAGTAGGTCCTCTTAGATGGTCCGGTTACAGTGTTTACGAGGACGATGATAACGTCAAGTTTGATGCGTCGCTCAACCAAACCAACATTGGAAACAATAACAACAAGTTCTACATCCTCCAATTACTCCAAAAGGGTAGCGTTTTTGCTGTTTGGACTCGTTGGGGAAGAGTCGGCGAAGGCGGTCAGAACAAGCTCATGCAAGGTTACGATCTAGCTGGTGCCCTCAAAGAGTATAACAAAAAATTCAAAGACAAGACCGGTGTCACTTGGGAAGACCGTCTCAAGGCCGACAGACCAAACAAGTACACCTACCTCGAGAAGGACTACGCACCTCCAGATGAGGAAAACAAAAAGCCAAAGAAGGAAGAGGACGAAGATGTTGTCGAGTGCAAATTGCCAGATCAGACTCAGACAGTGTAAGTTCTTCAAAAAAATATCTATGGAAATGACCTGTTCTCGAGGCTAAAATGACCCCTGCTAACAATTCCACAGCATGAATTTGATCTTTAACAAAGACTTCATGCAACAGAGCATGGCAAACCTCAACTACGACTCCCGCAAACTCCCCCTTGGCCGTCTAAACAAGAACACCCTCTCACAAGGCTACAACCAACTGAAAGCCATCTCCGAAGCTCTCGCGGCAAACTCGAACCGCTCCGCTCTCGAAAACCTCACCAACCGCTACTACTCCATCATCCCACACGACTTTGGCCGTAACCGTCCTCGCGTGATCGATAACGACCGCACCCTCAAAGACGAAATCGAGCTCGTCCAATCCCTCGGTGACATGGCCATCGCCGAAAAGATCATGAAGGAGGTAGAATACGCCGAAGACTCGCAAGGCAACCGCATCCATCCACTCGACAAACAATACGCATCCCTTGGCCTACTCGAAACCACCCCGCTCGAATACGAAAGCAAGGAATACGAGATGCTGCGCGATTACTTTCACAAAACCCACGGACAAACTCACTACCACATCCGTGCCAAGGTTGTGCACATCTTCCGTATCGAACGTAAAGACGAAGCCGAAACCTACGCCAAAGCAAAATACGACAATTTCGACTCGGACAACCGTCGTCTGTTGTGGCACGGATCCAGAGCTACCAATTTCGCGGGTATCCTCTCTCAAGGTCTCCGTATCGCACCACCTGAGGCGCCGGTTAACGGGTACATGTTTGGCAAGGGTGTTTATCTGGCGGATATCTCTACAAAGTCGGCTGGATATTGCGTACCCAGTATTTCCGGACATATGGGTTTGATGTTGTTGTGTGAAGCGCAGTTGGGAGATCCAATGTTGGAACTAACTAATGCGGACTACGATGCGGCTAATAATGCTAAAAAGGCGGGTTGTTTGTCGACGTTTGGTATGGGTAAGACTGCTCCGAAGGCGTGGATTGACGGTGGCGAGGTACATGAGAATTTGAAGGGCGTGAAGATGCCTGATCCGAGTGTTACGCCGGGAGATTCGAATGTCGCTGGGGCTTATTTGCAGTATAACGAGGTATGTTTCCACTTTTTCACTTTTCTTTTTTTTTCTCCCATATATGGCCATATATTTGATGATGATGCTAACGGTGGGGGTTTTAGTATATTTGTTACTCGACTACGCAAATCAAGCTTCGTTATTTGTTCTATGTTGACTTTCATTAAACAACACCTGATTGATTGAGGGTTTTTATGATGTATGCTCGATGACGACCTTTTTTTTACTTTGTATTAATGAACGTGATACCATTAAATATGAAAAACAAATTAAATGAAATTCTACATTAAATCGCAAATCTCTATAATACATATAAATATCAATTCTACCATATGGTCATACGACACCTACTGCAAACCATACAGATTTACAATGGCTGGAGATGACTTTGGTATATCTAGCACCGATGCCAGTTCCAAATAAACACGACGGTATCTTGATGTTTGCTCAGAATTCAGCTTCAAAATATACGAAAATGACTAGCCAATAGGTGTCAATGGTTTCCAGTTTTTTTAAACTACATACGAAGCAGCAAATATTACAAATTGGATTTAAGAAATGCACGTCAATTTGAAACCAAACATGTAAGTATTTATATCGCATAGTTTGTCTAGTCTTGCTTGCTCTCTCTCGATTCGATATCAAGGTAACATGACACCAATCAGTGGTGATACTTTGCAGTCTGATTTATTTTGTCTTGTATCCGGCTTCGACTTGTAATTTCGATATTAATATATTTCGCAGGGCTTCGAACACGGACTTGACATCAAAACCAGGCTTCCACAAGTCTAACTTCCAGGTTAGATCTCGCGAAATACCGCCTTTTTATTTTTTTTTACTTTATTTTATTTTATTTTTGTCAAAACGGTAAAGAAATGCATTAAATTGCAATATAATGCGATAATGTTGTATATACTATATGTTTGAGAATTGCAAGCCTCCGTTCGTTTCGGGGCGAAGCTGGCTGTGTCACCCTGGGTTCTTCAGTCTCGGTTGCATGCATCAAAAGAGGAAAGAAAGGCAGGGATCGATCAGGCTGGCAGGAGAGGAAAAGCGACGTTCGCAGCACGTTGAAATGTTTGTTAACATGCTGCATGCGACATGCATGGAGAATTAATATTTTCGAATTTTATATCACCATTCGATATGTCCGCACTCGACCCAGTCGGTATTACACTGGATGGAGAGCTCTAACTATAGTACTTGACCCATATGCCTACTAGACAGATATATCTAGACATGACATTTTGTCGAACATGTCGAGGTAGAAAACAGCCGCAACACATAAAGGTATGTTGCAGAAGAAGCGGTTTTATCCGAGACTGCGATTTTATGCACGATGCGAGAATAACAAAATACAGAACACCCAATTCAATGCATTGCAATATATATATATAGGGCAAATCTAACTAATCGATGAGACGTTTAACAAGACAATCACAACATGACTGGCGGCATCTTAGCAAATTAAAAATGTTTAAAACGTCTTTTTTGACTCAACATATAGCTAAAACTGATATTATCGTGGCTTCAGCCACACACGCAGTCACACAGTTACACACCTTGCATTGCACTGTCGACTCGGAATCGTGTATCGAGAAGCGAGGGGTCTTCGCAATACTAGCTCATGCGTAATGATCAAGCCGTTTATGATAATACGAGAGGATTATTCAGGTTGAATCTCGTTTATTTAGAAGTATTTAAGTATCTCAAGTTGGTAACCATCTTCATCTTGTCATCATCATCATCATTCAACATTCGATTTAAATTCTAGCATTGCATTTGAGTTTCTCTTCTCTTCTACATTCATTATATACACATACTATATACTCTACTAGGAGCTGGTCTTCAGTAGTTTTTATAGATTATTTTATTTTATTTTTTACGTTTTATCTCATTATACTTTCTACCATTTCTATTCTATTCTATTATACTATATCGTTTCTTGCAAGTCAAGTTGTAAGCAGGCCAAATTCATACTTCTTCCGCTTTCTTATTATACCCTTCGAATACATTATACATTTCTACAAAAAATGAGCCGCTCCACTTTCACCTGTTCTCACTTCCAACGCCGTTCCTTCACCCCAGACATCCAACACGTCCGCAACTTCAAACGCAGCTTCGACGTCCCACCGATCGCATGGGTGGGCGACCTCAACTTCAGATGGTCCCTAGACGACAAATCCGCCGACGCAAGCGTACGAATCCAAGTAATGGCCGAGGTCTCCAAAGCCCTCAACAAATGGCAAGCCGTCCTCCCCGCCATGCGCCACACGCCTACCCCCAACAACGCCAACGAAGACGCCACCACCAACCTTCGTATAAAACTAGCCGTTCCAGGCGAGACCTTCACAGCGGGTAACGGCGCCCGCGGGTTCGCCGCTCCCGGAGGCGCCCCGTGTGGTATCTTCCACATGAAAGCGCAGGGACGTTGCGGCGAGATCTCCCTAAACCTGCAAAGCGGGGAGATGACGATGAGCGACCTGCATAACACTGTCCTGCACGAGTTCGGACACGTCCTAGGACTCTCGCATTGGATAGGGGGGGATAGAAACGTGATGGGAACGTCCGGGTTGATATTGACGGATGCGCAACGGAGGGTATCACCGTATTGGGAACTGACGGATCTGGATAAGAAGCATATTTTGGATTTGTTTCCTGGAGGGAGACCAAAGTTGACCGCGGCGGGGGGGCAGACTCCTCTAGGAGGACCCGGTGGGAGTGGTAGTGGTGTAGCTGCTACTAGTAAAGGTACCGGACCGGTGACTAAGATTAGTTTGAGGAATACTGGGGGTAGTTTTATCGTGTCTGGTATTCCCGCTGGTGATATGCCGTTTAGGAAATTCGCGTTGAGTCAGCAGTATAGAGGGCAGCGGTATGAACTTAACGGTCAGGTATTCACTTTGTGTGCGGATGATATGCCGAAACAGTGGAAGCCTTACTGTAATTAAATGATTACCGGTGCGTTTCTTTTCTTTTCTTTTCTTTTTTTTTTTTTGTACTGTATACTCCATGTCGGGTAGCTTATAGAAGAACATGTTGTTTTATAGACGCGAGTTTAAAATGAGAATCTAGATTTATGATTTTAGCTAGACGTCGGATATTTGGTATCATTTTTTTAACCATACAAAAACAAAGAGTGAATTTGAAGTTGACCAAGCTTGAGAAGATATGACGGGTAAGCGGGGCTATCGTAGAGTGAATATATATATACGTCTCACAGTGAGTACCACTGCTGCTGTTGTCCTCCCTCACTAAACTTCCTCATAGTGATGTCCCCCACATCCTCACCATTCTTCACCATCTCCCCAAGACGATACTCCAACACCGCGTCCAACCGTTCCGCAAACATCCTCGCCTTGGTCGAAACCTCCTGTTTATCCCGCCCCCTGGGCTTCATCTTCCCAGGCCACCCTTCCAATCTATGCACGGTCGTACAAAAGAGATTCGATTCTGGGTGTTGCTTTAGTTTCCTACCCGTCGCGCTCGTAGAAGAGAGTTTTATACCCTCGTCGTCATTAGCAAGAGGGGGAGGGTCGGTGTCGTGTATGACGGGCGGGGAGAAGAGGAGTTCTGTGCCGTTTGTTTTGGACCATGTGCAGGTGTATATCTTTCCCTCATAGTTGACTAACGGTTGGGAGGAGTGGAGGTCTAGTATTTGGAGGGAGAGTTCTCGGGGTCCCTTTTGTTCGGCGGCGGAGGCATCACTGTCCCGTCTTCTTCTTCTGCGGATGTAGTATTCTTCTTCTTCTTCGTCGTCGTCGTATTCTTCTTCCTCATCTTCTAAATCATCCTCCTCCTCTTCTTCTAGTTGGTCTTGTTCCTGATATTGATCTGCATCGTCATCATCTTCGTTATCATTATCGTTATCATTGTCTGAGGTTTCTGAGTCGCGGGGAGAGGCTGAGGGTGATGGAGAGTAGTATCTATCACCGAGGCGAGGGCGGAATTTACGGCCGTCGCGGTATTTCCCATAGGCTGCAAAGTCGTCGCCGGAGATATCGAGGATTACGTAGAATGACTGCCGTAGCAAGGAGAGTCAGTTTAGTTATATTAGACTGGGGATTCAAAGTTGATCTTTGGATGTACCTCTGTTTCTTCATCTTCGGAAAAGACGGTCTGGTTCGGGTGATGATGGTGAATCGGTTGGGCGGATTGAGAACGGGATGAGAGGGTGATACGTTCTCGAAGGTCAGCCGGCTGGCGGTTGGACGAGGAGGTCATTATTTGATGTCGAATGGTGGTGGTTTGAAAGCATGGTGATGTTGATGGTTTGAAGGAACGGTGAGCGGTGGAAAGCGAAGATTGAATTTGTGAGGATGTTTAAGTTCGTGCTGGCCAATCAGGTTTCGCTTATTCGAATGTGACGACGAAAAATATATGGGTCGGACGTTGTAGGACAATTGAACTCGAGTGGGTATATTATATTCAATAAATGATATCAGTATTCCAATTCAAGATGCATTGAGGTTATATTTGTAATCGTGATTTAATTTTATCTGTGGATATATCGTCGCTCGAAAAAAACTTCGGGCGGGCGGTCGATGACAGCATTGAAAATTAACCCAACCTCGAAAACCCCGAAATACCTCTTCCCAGGATTATATTAACCTCACCACCAACTGACATTCCGACCCTTTCATACCCCGCGAGTCTTCGACCCCCCCTCCCTCTCCTCCGACAATTACGATACATCTTTTTTCACAATGGCCGCCCGATCGGTATCGTTACGGCTGGCATCCATCTGTCGAGCCGCCGTCCGCCCTCAAACTACAACCAATACCACCACTCCCCTCCTCGTCCGACCCGCGGCAACAGCTCTCCTCCCACCATCATCACGAAGAAGCAGCCACGCATTGGCCGTCGTACGTCCCCTCAAAATCACCCCCATACGATAACTCTTCCATGATTACATATCTTAACATGAACCTAACCGCGCCCGGCTGGAAAATTAGCACCGCGACACACCCGACAACCACGCCAACATACCCTTCAAATTCTCCGCCGAGAATGAAAAGCTCATCGCAGAGATCCTCAAACGGTATCCACCGCAGTATAAAAAGGCAGCGGTGATGCCCATCCTCGATTTAGGACAGCGACAGCACGGGTTTACCAGTCTCAGTGTTATGAACGAAGTTGCCAGAATATTGGAGATGCCACCGATGAGAGTCTACGGTATGTTTTCTCCACAGCATTCATATATATTATATACTCTATTATTTGTTTGCTCAAATTGCTGATATATAATAGAGGTGGCGAGCTTCTACACAATGTACAACCGTAACCCTGTCGGTAAATTCCACCTGCAAGTCTGCACCACCACTCCCTGTCAACTGTGCAATTCCGACTCGATCATGAAGGCCATCGAGGATCATTTGGGTATCAAACCGGGACATACGACAAAGGATGGTATCTTTACTTTTAGCGAGGTCGAATGTCTTGGTGCTTGTGTTAATGGTTAGTCTTGCCCTTTATACACACACACACACACACATATATATATATATTTAAGTATATATTTGTGTGTGTGTATGCGCTCGTTAGATAAGGTGGAGAAAACAGATATTGATGGGATATGAAATAGCACCGATGGTACAAATCAACGATGATTACTATGAGGATCTAACACCGGAGACTACGGTCAAACTACTCGACGCGCTAAAGGCGTTCGCGACAGGATCGAGCGGGGGCAAGTTGCCGATAAACACTACTGTTATCACAGGGGATGTGCCGGTTGAGGTGAAGGGGATTCCGAAGCCGGGACCGTTGAGCGGACGGGCGACTTGTGAGAATAGTAAAGGTTTGACGAGCTTGACTAGCCCGATGTGGGGTGTTGAGGTAACCAGAAAGGATTTATAGAGTCTTTTCTTTCTTTCTTTCTTTCCTTTCTAGATTTAGAGAAGATGGTAGGGGTGGGTGGGTGTGTATATATTGAAGTAGCGATGTTCTTTATTGTATCTTTTTATTTTTACACTTTTTTTTTTTCTGAGAAAGAAATACATGGATAATGAAGGGTATATATTCTTGGTCTTGCAGGATCAATCAAGGTGGACGTATATGTACATGTGTGTGTGTGTGTAGGTTTACTAAGCAGCTACCCCAGATTTTACAAAACAGATACAAAGTGTAATAGAGTGTCTACAATTCGTATATACCACTGGTCAGTACAGTATCAACTGTTGTTCAAAAAAGCATGGAACCGGAAGTCATGCACATACATGCTGACATACACCAGCTGATATGATCTAGAAAAGTGTCTGTGTGTCTAAGATTGCCGAATATTGGAATTCATATCGTGATTGGTCTCATCGTGATTCAAATCATTTAATCAAGTTAGGTAATAATATATAAATCACATTTCGATACATTCAACCTCTTCTCAATACCTTTTTCTTAAAAAATGAAATTAATAATAAATATCAATATGTTTGCCTTTTATGCATCCACAGGAATGAAATTTAGTTTTTGCCTCCCAGGGTATATCATATATCATATACTTACTTAAGGATATATCCACTAGGAATCGAGAGTCTTCACCGCGTTCAGGTGTGAAAACGAAGCAAACGCTGCATTTGACAAAAGCGTCCGAGCTGGAACGTTCAATAATTCTTCTTCAAGCGCTTGGACATACTCTATTCGAATATGGTAAGAAATATCCTCAAGTGAGGGAAGAGTTGGAAAGTATATGCATGCATGGGGTGTATCACCGGATTAAATGTCGTTCTGCGTGACCACACCCTACTTTCGGACGAGGACTCTAGTACTACTGTATTGGATGGAATATTCTTTTTTTTTTTTTTTTTTTTTTTTCCCTTCCCAGTTCTCCAAGCGACCTGCCCAGCTCAAGCTTTTTTCGAGTACATGTTTGGTGCAGGGGCAGGACAAGACAGGGCAAGACAGGGCGAGATTTTTGGACGTTCTGTTGTCAACATGTTGGCTAGCAAGGATTTTTTGATTTCTCGCCAATGATGCGAACACGAGGACCCTTCTTTTAAAGATTGTGTGTATCGCTGGGAGCGAATATAAGAAATTTATAATATAGTCACTTCGATCGGGCTGAGGGGTTGTTTTTTGTATTAATTTGGAGATATATATATAAGTACTTAAGTAGTTTGGGAGAAGTTTGGTGCCTTGTCAGCGCGGACGCTTTTAAAAACCTTTACCAGCCTGCCAGCCTGCCAGCCTTATTTGATCGAGCGAGTCCAATAAATGCCCCCCGTCTTGCCTGTCATTTCTGCTTGTTCTCCCCAAGCAAACACACACATCTTCTTACACTCGCTCATTATAAATATACTTGTACACTCGGGGAGGATATATATATATATATATATCTACATAAGTACGGCTGAAGGTGGAGTATTTTCTCTCTTTTCTCTCGACATATATATATATATAAAGAGAGAGAGAGAGAGAGAGCATTCGGGGTTTCTAAACGAAACGAAGCGAACATCACCGTCGTCATCATCATCATCATCATCATCGTAGTCTTAAGTTGCAAGCGAGATCGATTTAAAATCAAGGAACCCTCCTCCCTCTGGGACCCACATTGAAATCACCAACCGAAGGAAAAATAGAGTACCCCCAAGTACTCGAGTATTTATATACCAGATCTCGCTCGATCTCGAGGTCTCACTCCATCTCTGTCTCTCTTCTCGATCGAGACTCGACTCGGATTTCGGATTCCGGCGCTATTTATCGAAGCGAGACCCGGCCGGTTGCCTGCCTCATTCATCGAGCCGCCCGATTATTCCATTCCACACCCACCCGCGCCCGGCGCTGCTGCTGCTTTTTTAAAAACCCTAGTAATTACTTACCTGGCTAACCAGTCGGCACTTCCGGATCAACCGCGCAATCCAGCACAGCACAGCACGCATAATAATAATAATAATCAATAATATAACGTTGGAAAAAAAAAGAATAGTCACAAACCTGAAGGGTTTTAGGAAGTGACCGGATACTATTACCATCATTTGTTATATTATCATTATCACTATAAACAGCATCTTCTTTCAGTCCCGTTCTCTCGAAATCCCCTTCTCCGTCAAGTCAATCATTATTATTATTATTACATTACAATCGTCGAAGGACCTTTTGATCTCATACCCCGGCCGCGTATCGAATCTCACAGGCTGGGGTGTGTGTTTGTCCCCCGGCCGCACAGACAGACAGGGCGAGCATTCAAACCAGTAAGCTGGCCTCACCCTCTCCTCCCAACTTCTTCACCCCGTCGATAATTTGAAGACTAACGAAATACAATCCCAGTGGCCCCCTCATCTCCAGATCAATCCCTCATACCCTCCTTAAACTCCTCCTCCTTAAACTCCACCGAAATCTCAAACTACACCCTCGCCGCTTCCGTCGCCGGCACGATTCTCCTCAACCAACAACCTTCCGTCTACGCCACCCTCTTTTCCTACGTCGTCGGCGGCATATTCGCCAGCTTTGGCAGCAACCTAAAAGATCTATTATGGATCACCACTACCGCTTCCTCCACCAAACGGCGGAAAGAGTTCCGACGGTATCCTGCCGCTATCGCTCCCGACGGACAGCGATTCGTCCAACACCGTGAGAAATCACTGAAAGAGAATTGGATCAGGCGGAAAGAAGAGATCGAAGCCGAATCGTCATACATCGGAGGTCCCGGTATCGTGAAGCAGGACAACGTTCAACTCCCGCACAACAGTAACGAACTACCCCCGGATCAGGCGTTTAAACCGCAGGATGACGAAAAATGGGGCGATTGGGGTGATTTCGAGGAGGAGAAGCGCAAGTTACTCGAAAGAAGCAGATTACGAGAGGAAGCCGGCGGACATTCTGGGGATATACCATCGTACATTTTGGAATACGCACCTCTGATACATTTATACTCCAAGGAGGAATGGTGGCCCGGCGATATCGACCTGCAGTACGCCTCTTCTCTCTCCACATTCCACCGTCACTTACCATGTCATGAGGATTATGAGGATTGAAGTGCTAATTATAGATATATGTATAGTCTCCGCCGTACAACCCCCCAATTAAACTTCACAAACGTCCCGGAAGCCGTAACCCTCGACAATCTCTCCCTCTTCAACCAATACGCACCATATCTCTACCTCACCAGCAAAGACGACCCGGAAACGCACCCGGGCTGGCTCTCCGCCCGCTTCAACATTCCCGACAAAAAGACCCACAAATGCGACGCACCGGGAACGTTGATATGGATAGATAAGGGTAACGGCATCGTCGACGCCTTTTGGTTTTACTTTTACAGCTACAACCTGGGAAACGTGGTGTTTAACGTCAGATTTGGAAATCACGTGGGTGATTGGGAGCACAGTATGGTGCGATTCGTGGACGGGGAACCCAAATGGCTATTTTTGAGCCAGCACAGCGGCGGCGATGCGTATGTTTGGGACGCACTAGAAAAGAAGGGCAAGAGGGTTAGTTTATTCCCCATCACTTCTACCGATATCAATTATGGAAAGCTAATTGTTTTTTCTGCGACGGGTATATAATAGCCGGTGATATACAGCGCTATAGGCACGCATGCAAACTACGCCACCGCGGGAAAACAAGAATACATTGTCCCCCTCGGTTTACTCGCCGATAACACCGACACGGGCCCGTTATGGGATCTAACCCTCAACAGCAGAATGTACAACTACAACCTCACCAACCACCTCCTCCTCCCATCTGCGAATAACCCGGAAGCACCCATCGAATGGTTCTACTTTGACGGCCACTGGGGGGATAAAATGTACCCCTTCGCGGATGAACGACAGTACGGGTTGTTGGGGGAGGCGCATTACGTGTCCGGTCCGTTGGGGCCTAGGTGGAAGAATCTGGGGAGGAAGTGGGTATGTCAGAGGGAGGATGAGGAGTGTGTTATCATGACGCAGTTGAGGTATGGTAGGAAGAGGTGGGAGTGGGAGGCGGATCCGTTGGATGGAGGGTTGGATGTGCCGTGGTGGGCGTTGGGGGGTTTGGATTGGTATCTTGTTTGTTGGTTTATGGTTGAGTGGGTTGTTGCCGTTTTTGTGATTCATGCTTTCAAGTGAACTAGCGAGCGAGCGGGTTAAAAGGGGATAGATAGATGAGTGCTTGAGTAAAGAGATGGCTGGTGTAGATTTTGAGAGACGAGGCGTGAGGTGGCGTTTTTTGTTGTTTTTGTGGTTTTTATCTATAGCTTTGATTTTTTTGTTTTGGTTACTTGAGTATATATATATATATGATTGATTCGGTGGGGAGTACGAAATGGCGTAAGTATCTTGAATTTTGTCAGATTGAAGTTTTCTTTAGCTTATAGTTCTTATACTTTATTTTTTATTATTTTTTTTTTTTTTCTTCGAGGTGGGTGGGAGAGGGGTGGAGGAAGGGGGATGAATTGGTGAAATATTCGTATTTCTTTTGGGAGTATATACGTACCTGACGACGACGATTGACGATGAGCTATGAAAGAGAGCAGAGGTTGGGGGGTTATTAATGTGGGAATTTAAAAGGGTGTATAGAATAGGACTTACTTGATGATGAAGGTAGATACAAAGATGAACATATTATATATATATAATGATAATATCAATATATCTGCTATATATATATTTAAGTATATGGTATGCAAGTGCAAGCTGGAGCTCGCTATCGAATATTCAAAAGGTATGCAAGTCAACTATTGGTGATACTATTGTTGGGATTTTTTTTTTTTTTTTGCTAACCTATTTTATTATTAAATAAAATAAAATAATCCGATAGATGAAATAGTACAATTAATAACGAATTACAAAAATAATGCAATATAGTCGCAAACCCTCACTTTACAAGTATCTACACTTCTTCCAATATACCATACTTGCACAAATATTTGTAAAGAAAGCTTTCCCCGAAAAAAAAAAAAAAAAAAAAATTGAGAAATATTAAAAAATTAAAAAATTAGAAAGTGCAGTAGGCTAAATCGACGTATATACTATAATTTAAGTATTTTTTGTATGCGGTTGTCGCCAGGCCGGATGCCTGTAGTACTACTTTGGATGAAAAAACTAAATGCTGACAAAGTAGTTAATTTAACAGTGGTTGTTATCAATAATATACACGTAATTTATAAGCACTTATACCATATATATATACCACTGACTATTTTTGAATTAATCGATGAAGCTTGCTTGGTTTGTTAGGAGTATTAATATTGAGATAGATAGCCATATTTTTTGTGGTATATATACTCAAGTAGGGTCAGCTGTATACTACTGTGCCGCTTTAAATTATTTGTGTATGTGCTTTACATAATTACTTAGGTACCTTAGTACAGATCATATACTTGCGCTACAATAAAATGTTTAAATATACCATAGACATCGATCATATGTACTGGCTAGATCTATCAGGAGCGCCGTGTAGAGAGGAGATTTTAGAGTCGTCTGAAAATAGGTCCGAAGTAGTCGGTCTTTTCAATAAACTGTGCTATACATTTTAGGGAAGAAATAATCATACAAGCAGAGTCCAAATTTTTGATTTAAAAATTCATCGTCTAGATAGATGGTCTCTATATATATATATATATATAT
>LDDX01000104.1:200449-221012 GCA_012184315.1 Arthrobotrys entomopaga
ATCACATATTTTTCAAGAGGCACAAGCTTGGGAGGAAAAGGATGACTTTTTTTTTCGCAATTATATTTTCTATATTAATAAAATAAATACATCCCTCCCAAAAAAACACCTAATTGGTTGCAATGTCCTGTATTATAAATATCCAGTGGTCCCTCGAGACCAAAATATCCAATATACTCGCTCAAAAATGTAAACAGCCAACCACAAAACAAAGAAAAAAAAAAAATTCAGACCATAGACGTCTCGGAGCTAGAGAATTTGAAGATCAAAAAGTAGAACTTTACAAATGGTAAAAAAAAAAAAAAAAAAAAAGAACTCCAAAAACTCCATGTCAAGATCCCGCTCATCCTGCCTGAGCCAACATCGGCCAGATACCCTTTTTACAAAATGCGCTTCTAGTGTCTGGTATAACCATCAACCTGACCCTGCTTCCTCGCCTCCAAACTCTCAACCTGATAAGCCTCGCCGCTGTTTCTCGCAGCCCTCTTGGCCTTGAAATTCTCGCTGCGAACGTTGATAAACCCGAGAACGATCATACAGATAAGTGCGATGGTTTCGGGAACCAATTCTGCACCGACGAGGTATTTGACATTATTCTTGCTAAAGTTGATCATGGAGACGCTACGGTGGAAGGTAGAGTAGACTCCAAAGATGATACGAACGTAGAGACAAGCCATGATGAAGGTGAGAATAGCAAGAGTCTATCACATAATCGCATATTAATTAGTTGCTTGTGTTTTATTTTTTGTGGATAACGTTATGTTAATATCGATTAGGGGGGGCTTACTCTAGAACTACGCCTCCATTGCGACCATCCGTATGCAACATAGAGCGAGTGAATGATAGTCAAGACCAAGAAGAGGACGGTACCGGCTTGGATACACGTCAATGCCGTACCGCTGGTAGATCCCTTGCTGTCGGTGTTGGAAGAGCCGTAGATGACCAGCACCATGGCGACAATGTTCAACAAGCGAATCTTGCCATGGATCTGTTGTTGGGTCGGGTTGAAATCAATGTGGGTTTCCGCCCAGGTGACAAACAGCGCGGACTCGCATTCCAGGAGACCGATGTAACCGATGGAGAGGGTGACAATGTATGCGATGACCGCACCGCGGTTGTTGTAGTTACCGCTGTAGAAGATGAGTTCGGAGATGAAGCAAGCGAGACGGGAGGCGCAGAGGATGGTGGCACCCCAGAAACCATAGCGCCATGGGTACCCGGCGCGGATGTAGGAGATCCAGACGAAGATTGATGGGATGAAGAGGATGGCGAATATTATTAAAAAGACGACGGAGGAGATTTCAATGGAGGAGAAGGGAACGTGGGCCATTGTGAAGTGTTTTTAAGTTTTTTGAGTCCCCGAGAGACTTTTGAACGATAGAATAATATTGATATGAAGTTATATAAGGGAAGTCTTTCTTTTGAATGTGATCTTTGCTATGTAAGCTCTGGCTGATGAGGCTGGTGATGATTAGAACAGAAGAAGTCTTGGAAGGAGCATCGCGGGTCTTCTTATATAATTATCTCTTCACAATCAATGCAATGGTGGGAGCGTGAAAGTGTGAATCAAGTTGCATCATTCGAATTCGAATTTACTAAAATTCATCACTGCAGTACTGGGAGCCTCGCATCAAGCAGCAGCAGTGGCAGCAGTAGCAGGGGTGTGTGCATGCATGCACCAAAGCTCCGTTTCGTGGCTGGTTTGGATTAGCCTCGAGAAGGTTTGGATACCACCACCGTAGTCTGGGGGACGCAAGAAAGGTTGGTCTTCCGTTGCGAGTATACGACCGAATCCGGCAAATCATTCAACACCCAAGCTGACTAACTTTTTTTTTTTTCCTTCAGCCCTCCAAGTGAAGGACCACCCGGCCAATAAGGAGGAGCGCTCTGATGGTTCCTTGGCCTGCGGATCTGTTTCTGAACCAAAGCTTGTCCTTGCCCAAGCCTTTCAGAACAGGGTTTGTGGCCTGCAGTGAGACGTAATCTCTTCTGCCAGCAAGCTTCGAGGGGGAACAGCGACCCAACCTCCATGATCCAAAGCCTAGAAGGTGACTAAAGGGAGCCTCCATTGCAAAAAAAAAAAAAAAAAACCCCAGGGCAGGAAAGCGAACCCGATCAAAAACGGAATAGCACATCCGAGGTCCATGCAGGCAATCATCTTGCCCTCCTCGCTTCGCAACTACCGAGTTTTAAAACGTTAAAAAAAATCCTGCTCGATGATGTTGTTTTATCACAAGTACCGTTGTCGATCAAAGCATTTCGGAATCTCCGAAAAGATGCATATATATATATACTTAAGTATATATATGTCTAGGTTATAGCGTCTATCTGTGGATTCAATGTCATTGGAATCAAATGACGATCGCATAAGACACATGTCTGCACACCGGATAACATGGCATTGACATGAACCCTTTCACCCTCGCTGATATATACCGATTGATGATCGACTTTGGACGGAAAAAAAAGATTGAGACGCTAATCAAGTAGTTGATAATAATAATAACAATAATAATAATCTGTTAAGCTTGAGCAAGCGCCGTGAATGGATTGGCCTTGCATTTTAAATTATAATTATAATATTAATCAGTAATATGATCATCTCGAGATATATATATATCTGACAAGGTCTGCTGAAGTGTCAATACAAGACTACTGACAAGGCTACACGGAAGGTGCAAGTTGACGTATGTCTCGACATCCGAATATCCGAACTTTTTTTGTTTTCGAAATTTTCTTTCTGCTTTTCTACAAAGTATACTAGTAGCGGTCGACTCTCGGGCCTTTCGATATATCGCGAAACTTTCGATATATACTCAAGTACTCCAGTACTTAGTATTGTATGGCGTAGGGAGTTCCTCTGCGGCGTCTGGGTACGAGACCAGGCGTAGAGCTGATAGCTAGTTTATGATGAGTGTTTCTCTCAGTCTGAGCCACGAGGCTCACGCACGCAAACCCTGCATACTCGGAAAATACAAAAAGGGTTTTTAAACGAACGCGAACCAAAGGGGAATAATTAGCGAGATTCAGGCAACCATACAACGAGATCGAAGCTTCCAAACATTCTTCCGCGAGTCTTTTTTTTTTTTTTTTTTTTTTTTTTTTTTTTTTTGCAAAGCCACATTCACATCCGTGTTCACGAGGAGTTGTCTACAATGCAGATAACTAATCAAATACCGCTCGAGTACACCGTGCGTATGCTGCTCTCCTGCGAAGATGGTGCTTATTAAGATAAGCGCTAATTGGATATTATCATGTTAGTAATTGAAGTGCTGCCCAAACTGGATAAGTAGATACTTACTTAAGTACATATAAAGGTTCTGGTGTGGAACTCCTCCATGTCTTTGACGGGTTTCCGTCCACATGCATATCATTTTTCATTTTCACAACGCCTGGAATCGAACCTATCCAGCTAAGTATATTTTGTATTGGCGCATATCCCGATATCTTCCGGCTATCCTTTAGTCACCATAACTCGAATAAAATATCACTTGATTGTTGTATAATTATAATATTTCTGTCGATATAATCACTCCTCCCACCTTTTTTTTTTTTTCAGCTGGCTTTTGACCGTTATAATTTGAGTTTCGATCCTTATAATATAGAGAAAGTAGGGCACCCTCTTCTCGCCCGACACATCGTAGGATATCTGAATATTGAAGCCAAAGCTGGACTTGCGGCTAGACTGTTGATATATTTTCATTCCTATTATCTCATGATTTATCAAAAACCTTCAATCCTTCAAGCATCGATTGGAGCCCCGTCAACCCATTCCTATAATAAACATTGACCTAACCAGCTGAGGTCGCGACATGTCAAGGCTGAAGTCCATACCTCGTTCCAACTGCCCCCGCCAATTTTCTGATTTCACACCTAATTGTGCCCCCGAAACTACTAATCATGAATCGGCCGGGTCTCCGCTTTTCGGGTATGGAACGGACAGACGGGGAAGGTCTACCCGGTTGGATTCGATTCCCAAACAGGAACAAGCTCAACCGAGTGAGGAGGGGGCCGTGTGTAACAACACGAACGGCCGGGTGCTCCCACCACGTTCATCCGTGAATCCCACCACGCATATCAACATAAACCCTCTTCGTAACGTTTAGTTGATATCCGCCAGACCAGGGCTTCCAAACCACGACGGAAATTCCTCGATCGAGTAACCGCGAACGATAAATTTATTCTATTTTCCCTTAACAATGTAAAAAAAAAAACCCCACAATCGAGTGAGAGCGCGGGAGAGAGAGAGATCATAAATCATGTTTGCAAAGACGCGTCCTTGTTCCTTTTTCTCCTTTTCTTCCTTCAACCTTCATTTTTTCAACTTTCTTTCACCAACTTTACGAGAATTCGAGTCGTTGTTTTTTTCGCTCCTTGGGTTCGATTTATTATCATCTCGATCGCGTATCGATTCAATCTTTATTCCTCTTTTTTTTTATTCCTTCGTTTTGGTTCTGGAAGATAATAAACTCGGGTAACCGCTTGAGTTAAAGTGCAACCATGTCAAGAAAGGGGGATAGTATGAAGCGGCGTCGCATGAGCAGCCCTGACAGGGGTCAGTTCGATAACAATGCTCGAGATGGACAAGAGGGAGAAGAGCCTACCAGTGAACAAATCGCCTTGAATCCTCAGTTGCGAAGAACGAGGTCAAGGATGGGTCTGGAACCCGGTCGTCCTTCCGGTTTTGTTCCTGCTTGGTTGTCATCTTTGCCTTCTTCGTCGTCGGCGACATCTGGAGAACAGGCGCGGTCGGTTAAGAACCGATTGGAAGCCGATGTCTGGAGAACTCGACCGAATGCGCAGTTTGCAGCGAGTATTAGTGGTACGTTTTAAATTCTTTTTTCGCTTCGCTTTCGGTTTTTGTGATACGCAAGATTGCAGCTGCACTTCTTTCTTTCGTTGAACACAAGATTCGCGAATGCATGTTGTGTGTTCGGGTTGTAAATTTCAGAAATGTGTATATATGCTAATGAATATAATTTTTTATACACAGTACCCGCCGCAATAACTGGTGCCTCCGAGCAGGGGACTAGCCACGGCCCTCTCTCAGACTCTGCTTCAATACAATTACTCCAACCGACATCTACATCTCCCTTCGTCCCTCCTACTCGTCCAGGCATATCCGCAAATATGGGTGTCACAGCCCCTCCATCGAACGAAAATGCATCCCCTACAACCATTGTTCCTCGCAGAACTTCAAGACTCAGATCAGCCTTATCGTTTTCTCAAGACTATTCTGAATTTGTGACTCCGCCTCCCGAGAGTGACTTCAATCCTGGTGCGGTTGCAGACACCGAGTCGGACGCATATAGCGAAGGTTCGACATCCGCCCGTCAGCAGCGTTCCCGCAAGACAACCACCACAAGGAAAGTCTCAGCATCAACCGCTCTTTCCAAACGACTTCAAAATCTAAAAGTCGATGCGAAAAAGGGCTCTGACTTGTTAAAGGCAACTACAAAGTCAAAATGGACAAGCGAATCAATGAACGAGTTGCCGCCAATATCTTCCATCCACGACATCTTTGAAGATATAACGAGACGGAACGAAAAACTACAGGAAGTAGCCATGCATCTCAACGGTCGTCCGCTCAGAATCGCAACAATGTGTTCAGGCACCGAGAGTCCCCTCTTAGCTCTCGACCTTATCATCTCAAACCTAAAGTCTCTCTTCGGTGTCGAGATGCGGATCCAGCACGTTTTCTCTTGCGAAATAGAACCTTGGAAACAAGCCTATATCGAACGCAATTTCCGTCCGCCAATCCTCTTCAGAGATGTTTGCGAGTTGGGAGAGGAATATGCCACCACCGCCTACGGCGCTAAAGTCAAAGTGCCTGGCAACTGCGACATTCTGGTAGCCGGCACCTCGTGTGTCGACTACAGTTCATTGAACAACTTTGGTAAAGGGTTAAATGATGGCGGAGAATCGGGGCGCACGTTCTGGGGGATGTTTGGGTGGGTGTTAAAACACCGCCCAAAAATCGTCATCCTGGAGAACGTATGCAAAGCCCCGTGGAGCCAGGTCGTCACAGAGTTCGAGAATATTGGGTACGCCTCAGGACATACCAAATTCGACACCAAAAACTACTACATCCCGCATACCCGACAGCGAGGCTACTTGGTCGCCTTTGATACCCAAAACGGTGCGATGCTGCCAGCACAATGGACCCAAATGGTCAACAATCTAACGAGACCGGCTTCCGTCTCCTTCGAGTCGTTCCTACTAGAATCCGACGATCCTCGCGTTCTCGAAGCCCGTCAAAAGTTGATCAGAGAGGACGGCGGGAAGAGTAAAAGCCACGACTGGACGGCCTGCGAGATCCGCCACACCAATGCACGCACGAGTGAAAATCTTGGCCGCGGACGTCCATTCACGGATTGGCAAGAAAACGGTGTGACAAAGTTTCCGGACTTCACGTGGCAGGAGTGGGGTGATCTGCAGGTCGATCGGGTCAACGATTTGTTGGACATTTCGTACCTTCGAAATGTAAAGAAGGGGATCGATGTCGCGTTCAAAGCTAGACTGTGGAATTTGAGTCAGAATGTCGACCGTGATACGGAAGGGAAGAGCGCGGGTATTTCACAGTGTCTGACGCCTACCATGATTCCATATCTGACAGCAAGGGGCGGGCCGGTCATCGGTGTCGAACTGCTGTCTCTTCAAGGTCTACCTGTCGAACAACTGCTGCTCACGAGAGAAACGGAGTCGAATTTAAAAGATCTAGCTGGGAATGCGATGAGCAGCACGGTTGTAGGAACAGCCATCATCGCGGCTCTCATCACCGGAAAAGAAATACTCGATCGCGGTCACGGAAGGTTGGATCTACCGTTTCTTTTCACTCAAAAATCCGCTAGGGAAAAATCTCCAATGGTGGTACCACAACAGCTTTCCCTTCAAGAACTAGACTTGGGTTCCGCCAAACAGCTTCGGATTAAGGATCTGATCAAAGCTGCTGCAAGAAGTGCAAGGATGTGTGTCTGCGAAGGGCGGAGTCTGGTAGCGCAGAAGATTCAGAAATGCGAAGAATGCGACCACCCATCTTGCACGAAATGCGGTGTGAAACCCGTCCACGTTTACAACCCCCAAAACATAAATCGAATACTACCGTTCAAATTTGAGGCTCACCTGAAGAACCTCCTCCCCATGCTTGTTAAGTTCAAACATGGAAAGGGTGCCATTGCTGCTGCAATCCAATATGCCGAGAGTCTACCCATCAAAGGCGAAGACTGGGCGTTCTGGCAGTCGCACGTTGTGGCGACATTGTCGTCTACATTCATGTTCAAGAGCATGAAGCGACAAGAAATTTGGATCGTCGAGTATGAGAGTTCCCTTGGGCGCCTCGAATTGTTGCTAGATCCCGCACAAATCGAATGGAGAGTGTTTGTGAAGGCTGGGTTTAAAAAGGATATGTGGAAGGAAACCCGAAGGCTGTTCGGGAACCCGGTCGCCCGGTTGCTAGTTGCTAAGACCGGGATGAGCTTGCTTGAAGGAAGCTGGCGGATCGGGGTTCCCGGCACTGTACACGTGGATGTGAGCGTTGAAGGTGTAGGACCGCTGGTAGACTCCTGGGAGAAATCAGTAGGAATCGCTCAACCTTCGTTGGCGGATAAAATGGTCTACTCCACCTTAAACATTGAATTGTGCGACGATAGACAAGCCTTGATTTTGGATGTCGATATAACCGGCTCCTGGGAACTACTGCCCAAATGCGGAACTGCCAACAGGGCCCTCCACCGAAAGGGGCACGATAAAGATTCTCTATATCTCTTCATGGACCCCAACAGATTGGGTGAGGCTCAAGACGACTGCTTTGTAATTTCGAAAAGCTGTAGGAGATTAGCCTTTGGAGAAGCAAGATTGAAGTTTGCGAGTTTCGACAGCGCATTTCGACCCAGCGCCGACGAACCAAAGGTACTGACTCAAGTCACCGTTGATACTTTCTGGGTGTCCGCTGGCCCTCTCCGACTTAAGCCATCGGGAGGTAAGAAAGCCAGCTTTTCATTCTCGAACCCGCAGAGTATCGCCGCTCATTTTGATTGTACCGCCCCCGTTGCATTCCTCACAAGTTCCGCCCCTCTGGTTCCAGCTCTTTCTGGTAGTTGGCCGAAACAATGGCAGGTAGTCGACGAAGCACATGCCGTGGAAACGTTTAAATCCATCACGTGGTTAGTCGATCGTGTGAAGGCCAATAAAAGGGTTGAAGATTGGATGAAATATGACATCCAGGGGTTAGATATGAACTGTGCAACTTGCGCTCCGCCAAAGCCAAGTATCTCATGGAGATCCGCACGAGATAAGTTTGGCGCCATCGAAGATCCGGAAGAATCAGCCGTTTGGGAGCGAGCTATGAAAGCCAGACCTACGCCTTGGGTCACAGCATTGAAATCCGACGATCAGAACACCCTACATTTGCAGGTTGGGTTGAACCTCATGTCCCTCGTTCATAGAGCCGCAGACTTGCTACCTCAGACTGCTGGTCTCGGCGAACTCTCGATCAACTGGAGGCTTGTAACTGAGTATGTGAATCCACCGCGTCTTGTGCTCCCGCAATTCAAAATATCGAGCAATAAGCAAGACCCGCAAGCGTCACAACCACCAGGATTCATCCTCAATCTTCGCCCCGAGCAGTTAAGATCCCTTTCTTGGATGATAAACCAAGAGTCGCCAACCGCAGGAGACTTTGTCGAGGAAGAGATCGTTGAGGCTCTGCATACTCAACTTTCTTGGAAGGCCGATGTGAAGGCTTCGAGACCCAACAGCGTCAGAGGTGGAGTTCTCGCAGACGCCGTCGGATACGGCAAAACCGCAATCATATTGGGACTGCTAGCCCATAGGAAAAAAGCATACGTCCCGCCAGCGGATACCCACGGTAGAATCCCGTTGAAGGCAACTCTCATCATCGTGCCAGGGCACTTGAGCAATCAATGGGAATCCGAGATCAGAAAATTTACCGGCAAGCTGTTTAAAGTGATCAACATCAAGACCATGACACAGATGAACTCATGTTCTCTTAAATCCCTTGTAGCTGCGGATATCATTATCGTTGCAGGGTCTCTCTTCAAGAGTACAGCGTATTTACAACGGTTGGCCGAGTTTGCTGGTGGTGCGACGTGCCCAGCTACGAGCGGACGAAGATTTCAAGACTGGCTTAGAGACGTAACGGGTAACGTCAAGTCGCAAGCGGAGCGTCTGTACGCAGGGGATGTGACCGGAGTGACCGACACTATCATAAAAGGATATCAGAAGAGAGATAAAGCAAGGCTTGCTGAGCAGGAGGAAACGCAGTTCTTTGGACGAAAAGCTCAAAACCGCGCTGGGTCTTCAAGAAAGAAGGTTGTTGCTGTCGACTCTCCTGAGACTAGTGATCTCGAGGCTGACGACGACGAACCGACCAAAAAGCGAAAGCCGAGAGCTTCCGAGAACAAAGAACCTTCCACTTACGATGAACGCCGATGGAAAATTTCTTGCCATAAAGGTGATTGGAACGCCGTCGATCTCCTTTGTCCTCCTTTGGAACTCTTTTTCTTCAACCGCTTAGTACTCGACGAATTCACGTACATCGCTGGGATGCCCCTGGAAGCGATACCGAACCTCAGTGCAACGTACCGCTGGGTACTTTCTGGGACGCCGCCAATGGGTGACTTCGCAGATGTAAAGAAGATTGCCCGCTTTTTGGGAATTCTCCTCGGCATCGACGATGATACTGCCAACAGCGTCCTAAACAACAAGGCAATCTCCAAGGATCGCACCGGTAAGTTCCCCGTATCTTTCATATCGAAATATTTTTTTTAGAACAGCGTACTGACATTTCATACCATAGCTGTTGAGGCATTCCAGGCCTTCAAGGAGATGAGAACGGCCGCGTGGCATGTGGACCGTCACCATCACGCTCAAAAGTTCCTCGACAAATTCATGCGACAGAACGTTGCAGAGATTGACGAGATTCCTTGGGAGGAACATTTCGTCAAAGTCGAGCTTTCTGCGGCCGAGAGGGCCATATACGTCGAGCTCGATCATCATCTCAAAGCAATGGAGATGATTGTAACCAAGCGGTCCGTCACGAGGGGAGGTGGAGACCGGGAGGCTCGCCTCCACTCCGCGATTTCCAGCAGCGCCAGCGCAGAGGAGGCGCTGCTGAAGTCCGGATGCCATTTCTCTCTCAACGTGGAGAATTTGGCCTCGGACGCGACCGCTGGGAGCGCCTGTGATGCCGTCATCACAGCGCGCTATCAACAGTTGGAGGGGAATGTGGGGGAACTCACCGCCAGCTTGAGGGATGGCTTGCTGCTCGCGAGACGTTGGGTACACCCGACGATCCCGAAGAGCGACCTCCAGTATACCAAGTATCTGGAGGAGAAACGCAAGGGCCCCTTGGACGATGATGAGGCTACGGCTCTCTTCCGTCAGTTGCTCCAGCAAGCTAAGGACTGGGCAGCGGAGCACGAGAAGAAGCCCACAGTGCCAACCATCCTCTCGTCCTTGAGGGTACCACGCTTCGTGCCAGCGGGTGAGGGAGTGGATGAGGATGAGGACGATGATGAGCCGGCCAAGCCTGCAAAGACTGCTGGGGTCGATGTAGCTGGGCTGCTCAAAACCGTCCAATTCCAGACCTCGCGATTGCTGAAAGAGCTGGTTGGGAGATGTCGCTCCCTCCGCTTCATCAGGGTCGTCAGGGAAGTCCAGACACTGCGGGGAGCAACGCGCGGCACCGCAGTGTTGAGGGAGGGGAGGGGGAGGTGTGGGTGTGGGAAGGAGTTGGTGGTGGAGGATGTGACTGTGTCGAGTATCTGCGGGCACGTCGCCTGCACGCAGTGCATGGCGCGAGCCGCAAGTCTCCAGAACGAGTGCCCAGCGAAAGCGGCTGGCTGTCTCGCTCGCATCACTGACGTCAGCCTGGTCCCGGCCACGTCTTTGGGTGCTGAGAACGATACGCCGACGACCTACGGCGCCAAACTGGACGCCCTCGTCGACCTCCTCAAATCACGGATTCCTGCTGAGGAGAGGGTCTTGCTGTTCGTGCAATTCCCTGACCTTCTGAAGAAGGTCGAGGAAGTGCTCAACAGCGCCGGCGTATCGGTGACACGGCTGGCTGGCTCTTCGCTCGCAAAGACCGCCGATCTAACCGTCTTCCAGACGGAGAAGTCCTCCCGCGTCCTATTGCTAGAGGTGATGGGAGAAACCGCTGCTGGGGCCAATCTCACGATGGCCAACCATATCATTTTCCTGTGCCCCCTTCTTGCCGCCTCAGAGCAACTATATGTTGCTGCTGAAACGCAGGCGATTGGGAGAGCACGGAGGTACGGTCAGAAGAAGACCGTTTTCATCTGGCGACTCGTCGCCAATGATACGATCGACTATGACTTGTACTCGCAGCGTAGGAACCCTGTCCACTAGTGTGTGTAGGTTCGCGGAGGGTCGGTGGAGTCTTTGGGGGAGGCATGTTTTGCAGATACATGCGCAGTCACGGTAACGGAACGCTAGACAGGAAAGGCGTCGGCTAAGAATGCCGACTTTTATTTTTTATATAGCTTACGAGAAATGCAGATATTTTAGCTTTATTCCAAGGGTTGGCCGGAGTTCACATATTGCTATTTTGGGTTTTCAGTTCTTTCCCTTCCCATTGGTTTATTTGTTTTTTTTTTTTTTAAGGCGTTTCAGCACAGCGGTGATACCCCCCCATATGCATATTCGATTTCCTTCGATTCCTGTTCGTCTTTTTATAGCACGTCACTTGTAAGCTTGTTGGGTTGCTTTGTTTGCCTAAGATACTCTGTTGCGTTTCAGCGATATCCCCTTGTTGCTCTCAGCTTAGATTAATTTTGGAAGGCGCACGAGGATTATCTTTCGACAATATGTCGACATGTAAATCTAGACGTTTGTGTTTGCAGGAGGAGGAGAGCGCTCGAGTGGAGCTCGTCTCAATTGCTCAACATGCAGTGGCGTTATCACTTTTGGAGTAGATAATTTGCCATTTTTAGAGGATCATTCGAATTTTTGTATCGAGACGACGTCGTACGACGCATGTTAAGAATGTATCCTGCACCGCAATGCATGATCGGTGATTGCTCTTCTGTTGACGGTAGCCAGGTTCGGTAGACAGCAACTTAGCTTAGCTGACTGTCAATATTACATCTACAATGTACAGATACATATTTCAATGTGCAATGATTGTGCAATGATGGCTAGCGCCTACATGCGTCGTCGGTGATTCGATACGCGTTTGTTCAGTCGGATGACCTCGCCCATGGACCACAGCTGTGCCGTAATAATAATGATAATCCGTATGATATTTACTTTGCTGTGCCTCGAAGCTGCCTCGGAGTTTCGAGAAACCGGTCGCTAATGCGTGAACTGCCTAATGGAGACCCTGAGCCGAAGAAACCTGCCAGACCTCTAATTATCTAACCTTGCGGTATTTTTATAACCATCCCATGGCGCCAATGACTGGCGGAGAACGTCAGACTTAGGCGAGGGTATCTGTCAATGCCGAGGGACTGGGTCCAACGTTCACGTCTTCCTGCAGCTTCGATTTGTCGTTCTAGTCGGGATGGAACACTTCGGATGCATGTGGAAGAATTCAAGAAAATTTGAGGAGAACTGGCCTGGATGCCCCCTCGACGATGCAATGGCATGCAATGGGCACATGTGGGGTTTTTAATATTAAATCCCAAAATTAAATTTAACCAAACAAAAAAAAAACTATTCCAAGCAGAAGATTTGGGAAACTCGTGCTTGCAGGAGAAGATCGGATGCAAGCTCGCCAGTTCCGTGAACTTGGAGATGCATGCTGTATCTAAGCTTCACCTCGTATTGGAGGCAATCGGGGTACTCTGGTGTCTGGATATGTCACAGAAATCGAAGCTAGCGGGTTCCCAAAACGTGAGACCTAGCTGCAAATCGTCCAGCCAGCTGGTTCTCGGATCCGATCCACCACGATGATTTGTCTTTTCGTTCTAGAGCTGGCGAGCTGGGAACAGGAAAATCGTTCTAGCAGAATCCAATGGCCGGAGTTTTGGAACTGGAGGGGGCCGGTGAGAAAAGCCGTCCAGGTAGGTGGCTTTTTCCACATTCGGTATCTGCCTATGCACTGTTTGATGAGGATTTTGCCGCCAGCCGTATGTACAGCCAGGCAGCGGAAACAGCATATTATTATTCAGTTCGATATCGATACTATACTCTCCTCCACTTGTGATCGGAACAAGGGCAAAAATTTTCACTTGTGGCTAATCTGTTTGGTTTCCAAAGACGGGGCTTCGTGCATAAGAGAAATAAAAGGGAATCAGCTTTGTGAACTACTTTGCATACGAATCCTGGTGGGGGATGCTCCTCACACGCCCGGCCCCATCCGTTCATCCATCTTCCATCAGGTTTTTCCCTTCTTTCCTGTCGTTTCGCAAACACGCCAGAGAGGAGCAATCAAGCGGTGGTGGCCCTCCTTCGAAGCTAGCTCAGGCAGCGAAGGCGTCGGCCAAGAATCTAAAACGCCATGGCAATCTCGAACGTCCACTTTTTGATCCACCATGGCCAGTTTTTTGGTTTTTTTTAGGAACGCTAACTGTCAATTCCCAACTGTTGTCGTCGTCTTTTTCATATTGTTGACAGAGTAAAGTTTGCTTGAAGTTGCTAGACTGGCGCTAATTGGATAACGGTGGCGTTTGGGATTGAGCTCCAGATGCAGAATCGACTAGTCATGCAAGTCGACGTCGAGTTCTGGTAATTGGAACCCCAGACTGGAAACTATAAACCCATCCGCCTCTTTGCCCTAACAAGCTTTCGAAATCTATTTCATGCTTAACCCATGGTCGTATGCACTACCGCGGCAGCTAGTTGATTCTGCAGCATTAGAAATACGTAGTAAGACTCGGAAATTAGAAAGCCGATACCTTTTTTTTTTTTTTAGGATGCCAGCATAAGAGTTAGCTGCAAATTATATATCCAGCCTGGCGTCCACCCCTTCCCCAATATCCTCCGACTAAAACTCGTACTTTCTCAACCTTCACGATTCAATCAAAATATATCAGAACAACAATTCCAGCCAAGAGCTTATCTTCGGAGTCTTACCTTTTTCACCTAAATAGCCGCTTTGTAGACATAATCTCGTGCACCGTTGCAGCCGTTCGTGTAACGACAACTAGTAAACAGCATTTGCATTTGAGCCATCCATTCCACTATCGATATCGCCCACGTTACAACTCTCATCATCCTTCCTTCCTCTAAACCGAATCAAAAAATAAATAAATAGATAGATAAATTAATAAATAAAACTTCCAATATGATTGACGAAGCAACAGCAAAGTCGAAATACTGGGTCGAGGAGCCTCCGATCCATGCCCACCCGGATGCCGTCGCCCTCATCCGCCACCATCGACCTGAATTCCAAAACGCCGAAGCAATGGTGGACATCCTCAAGGATATCCGATTAAAAGCCTGGAAGATAAAATACTACCCTTGCGTCGGTCTATGGCACTTCTTCAAATTCGGCATGATGCAGTTACCGATATACCCTGAGATCGTTGAAAGACTGAAGCAGGGCCAGAGGATCCTCGACATGGGATGTTTCATGGGATTCGACGGACGCAAGTTGATCATGGACGGGGCACCCAGCGAGGGGATCACAAATATGGATCTCGAAGATCAATGGTTTCCCTTATCGTATGAACTCTTCCAGGACGAGGATAGCTTCAAGGGTGAATTCTTTGGCGGATGTGATATCAACGATGACAAACTGTTCGGAGAGGGTTCGATCCATCGACACCGGTACGATATGATTTATATCGGTTATTTCATCCACCTGTTCCCCCCAAAGAGGCAGAAGGTTATCATCAACAATCTGTTACAGATGCTTAAACCGGCGGCTGGTTCGATGGTATTTGGGAATACTGCGGGGACGGCAAAGGAGAATGGGTACCTGATGAAAGCAGACTTTGCACCGCCAATCAAGAACGAGAAGGGAGAGTTCGAGCGACCGGACTTTATATTCCATTCGACAAAGACAGTGATAGATCTGATGGCATCATCGGTGGGAGAAGACGAAGAGTGGGAGTTTATTGCTGAGAAGTCCTCTTTTGATACAGACACCTCGCCGACAAAGGCGTTTGCACAGCATTTCAAGGACGCTGATATTGTAGAGTTAGATTTCTGTATGAGAAGGAAGTGAGGGGTTGCTTGAGATTTTATTATTATTTACCCTGTTCGTCTATGGAGGTCCTTTATGCACCATCCATTTGGTTTGCGAGATAGTGCGCAACCAATTCTCGATTCGACGGTTGCGTATGCCTGTCTGTTCGACAAGGCGGAGTTAGTCGAATACGAACGTCTACCTGCATACTCGAGTACGAACATTTCCCTGCGAGAAAGTATTTTTCAACCTAACATTCATGTAAGATAGTATGACGACTTTTGATTTTTATTTTTAATACCTGTGCGTATTTCTTTTCTCTTTCTTTTTTCTTTTTTCTTGTTCGAATATACTTATATATGTTACAGCGGTCTTTGGTGTTTTTTTGTCTTTTGGAAGTTTGAATCAATGCGATAAGTTTCTCTGTCCGTCTATGTCTGTCAGCCCTTTACTTAAGGCCATCGTGCAACAACAGCAATTGAATTCTGCGGTGTTACTTAAGTATGTTTCTCAGAGGTTATATATCTATAATACAATGACAGCTGCAGTGTGGTTCCACTTGAACGCTCTCTATTCGGCATGATCAACCTGTTTTCTAACTATTCTGGACTCTTAAAAAATGGTGCTAGACAGCAGTAGCATCCAATTCGTAAAATAATAAAGATGGCGCTCCTTTTCCTTTGATCATTATCTATCATAAACCAGGTAATATTATTGTTCCATTCAACGACAACGACCTTAATTCGACTATTCGTCTTGCAAGTCCACGCAAGAGGCACACAAAATCAAGGTTTGGATTCGAGCTGGTCCACTTTGCAGTCACAACTTACAATCTTTGACAGGTAACTTTGAAACATAATATTCAAACAAAAATAATATGTCGAATCGACGGTCCTCGGCTCGGTCGGGGTCGATTGATCCCGAGGAAGCAGGAAGCGAAGACGAACAAACTTAGAGGCCAATTGAATCGACCAGACTAATCACAAGCTGACCAAAGTTCTCGTGTACCAAACTTTGCAAACTGGGTTTCGAAGGCCCATCCGGAGATTTCCTGTCAGGGTGGATTACTCGCTAGCTCTCTCGGTCGGACCTGTGATAATACAATTCTGCATCACCCGACATTTCTTTAAGCTTTATTGGACGCTCGAGCGTGTTTTCGACGCCTCCGAGGTGGCAGCTGATTTCGAGATGACCCCTAGACGGCTGTAGTGCAATGCGGTGTCTGATGGCTAATCACACGTTCGAGCCTCGCACCATAAAGGTTTACATAAAATATATTTGGGGATTTGATGAAGGAATAAGGTTGTGATCACGGACCCAATGACAATACCTGCAATCTCATCTAATCCCACCGAACTACATACTTAAGTACTTACTTGATCATATTAAGCATTCCAAATAACAAAGCCCGACTGACGTTTCTCATGTTAGAGGATTTCAAAGCTGTCAGTCAGTCAGCAGGTTGGTTGGGCTTAAATAGCGATTAAGTAACCGGAATTCCATTGTTATCTAAATTCCGAAATCTAGACTATCCAGCTGGCAAGATATCAAGAAAACTGGATCGGGGCAAGTGCGCACCATTTTAGCAATAGCGCCGTCCGTCGGGGCATTCTAGTCTCCGAGTCTACCGTTGGGTTCCGTCCAAAGGAGCCAGCAAGCGAAACATTTGCTGTCCTCGGCAGTTTTCAAGACCGCTCACCGTTCATGTACGAGCAAAAAATCCCCGTCCAAAGATTTTTGCACCGCAGAAAGGCTATTGGTCCAAAGGTCCTAAACAGACAGTTTGAACCAATGAGAGAACATGATGACACGGTGCTACTGGCGGAGACGAGATGAACCATCGGAGTAATCGAAGCTTGCGAAGAAAGCTTGACTTTGGTCACCCGAAACGATAGTCCGTGACTCTTCGACGACGTCTAAATATATAACCCTCGATAATTTATCTATTTTAAACTTTCGTAAACGTCGTCTCCGGACGAAAATTCGTCGTTAGACAAAAATCAAATAACATCGGACGCTTTCAATAGGAAAAAAAAAAAAAAATTCTCAGATCAGAAGCTTCGAAAATTTTATTCAGGATTCGATTGCCGAGTACAGGCACCCTTACCGAATCAGTAAGCTGTCAATTTTGTGTATGAATTCTTAGACTCAGCGCGAGAAATTTTGGGGGTATTATTGTGCTCACACTTTCGTTCGCCTCGTCGCAGAAAAAAAAACTCTCGTCACGAAAATTTTTCGAGCGCAGCACCCCCCGTCGCGATAATTTTGCACCTTTGGTTGTTTCTATAATCTCACTGCGCGATTTCAGCTTAAAGATCACGAGTGCAAAGTCCAACGAATATAAGAGCTTCAACCTTCCGCCGGTTCAGCCGCCCACCTTCCCCCAGCACACGCGATTCTCGCATTACCATGTCCGCCGATATTCAAGAGTTGTCCAATATGCCGGTCCTTACAGAGAAAGACCTTAAAACAATATTACCCCGAGACGACAGCTTTACGCCGCCGCGGATACTTATCATGTGTCCGGACAAGGCTCTAGCGCCGTACGCTGCCTCAGAACCATGGAGCGTTTTCAAAAAAGCTGGTGGGTTATATGATGCCGATCGGGTCGTTACGTACCCAGAAACCTGAAAGATAATAGACGCTAATCGAGGCGGGTCGGCGTATAGGCTGTGTTATAGAATTCGCTACCGAGACTGGCGAGATCCCAAAGGCAGATCAGCGTATGTTAGAAAGATCAAGGTTTCGCGACTTGCTTGTAAGCATCTCTCAATTCAAAAACTCGTGTCATGTTGGCGAGTATGGTGGTGGCTAATATGGATATATCTTCCAGGATATTGCAATGGAACATATAGAGACCTTTTATGAAATGGCCGGATCGGACGAGTATATAAATCCGAGGTCATGGAGCGAACCTGGATTCTCACTGCTACCCTACGATGCCGTGTACTTGACTACCGGTTTCGATACGAGGATGCGTCAATTCGTTGAATCGGAATCCCTTCACAGGCTTATGGCTTCTTACTTCCCATTGAGCAAGAGAAGAACAACAGTGCAACGCGCGCAAACCTTCTCAGATAAGATCAAGAGAAGGTCGACCACGGCTCAGGATATCGGAGAGCATTTGCCTAGTGTTATCACAGAGAAGCACCACGATGAACTCAGCCATCTAGAAGGTCCAAGAAAAGTTGTAGGTGCTATGGGCAAGGGTGTTCTCATTCTGGCAAGATCCATGATTATAGATAATCTCACGCCGGAGGAGAGAAAGAGCGCTGAGGAACAGTGTACCGAAAGGAGAGATGCCTTTGTTGAAAATAAATTGAAAGAGGAGGCGGAACAGGCAGAGAAGAAGAAATTGAAACGCCGTTCTACTACCCTCGGTTTTGGTAAGAAGTGCGACTCGTTACAGCGTTCCAATACCACCGGCGGGTTCTTCAAGTCAAGCATAGCAAAGGAAGAAAGCCAGAGGCAAGAGGAGTTACAGAATTCTTTACCCGCTCCGGCTATATATCGCTCTGTTATCTACGGAGTAGAAACAACGACCACTCCATCTTGGATGGAGAATATCGGCACTACGATCACGACCATCCACGGCTTCAAGAATATGTTCAAAACATATCAAAAGAGCACACAGGAACAGGTGAGCCAATAAAGTCCATCTTTATACCATACTAGTGTCCAATGAGCTAACCCCCCCTCGCTCTTCCAGGTCATTCAAGAAATCGGTAACTCCACGTTGTTCCACGCCGGCCCGCCGAAAATGAAACCATTTACCCACTCTGCTTCGACACACCACTATGTGTCAGGAAGGTACCCACGCGACGGTAGATTGATAAGCTTGCACATCTTGGAAGAAATATCATTCGCTAGAAAGGAGTGGGCGAAGTCGAGGTTGGACTGAGAATCGTCCCACAATACGAGACAACAATGTCTCCTCTAACGAAAGATACGATCGATACGAGCATTTTATAAATTATAAACTAATACCGGAACGTCCCGTCTTACGGTCTCGGGATATCCCAACTTTCCTTCCTTCCCTCCTTCCTTCTTTCTTTCTTTCTTTTCCTATCAGGCTTTTTTCCTTTCTACTCCAAACGCTTAAAACAGGGCGCATGTGGCACGGGAGTTCATTTGTTGATATCATAGATGGGAAATGAGGGTCTTTGTCTCTCTCATTTCGGGTGTATAACAAGACAGTTGTAAATATGAAAGGTCGATATAAATATGTTTATATATAGCTATAGCGAAAGGATAATAATAATTAATTATACGCCATTGAGGCCAAGCAGATCAAAACACCAATCGTTCGCTGACATGTCGCCTTATGATCGACCCATATGCTATTATATCCTTTTCGCGAAACACGACAATCTACGTTTTGCCATGGTGGGGGAAATAAGATTTTCCGGCCTTCTCGATCACCCATCAGGTTCTTCCATTGGTGCGAGCGCAGGGACCTCTCTTGTTGATTCTTTGGTCGTGGTATATACCACGCCGCATGGTATAGGGCTCCACTTTAAGGCAATTATGCATATGAAGCCTCAATTAAGAACGTTTAGCGATGCTCCGCAGACGCAATTCGTTGAAAATTCGCACCACGAGCTGCGGCAAGTATCAGGCGTGGAGGGGCTGTGGTCTTGCTGTGTGTGTGTGTGTGTGTGTGTGTGTGAAAAAAGATGGTGTCGTCGCGATTCCCTTTTTTTAAAAAGGCAAAATTGGATGCCGAGACTTCCGCGAATTTATTTGTCGACGCTTGGATGTTGCATTTCAAGGTTGGCCGCACGCCCTCGTGATTCTTCGAAACTGCCCCTGCCGTTTTCATGGGCCCCGCGTTTCTCAAGTAGACGCCCATTGAGCTGACCGCCCACACCACCCCCCCCCGCTGCTATATATATTCCAATATTGGAGCAATAGCTCATGTATGTATGT
Organism: Arthrobotrys entomopaga; assembly: GCA_012184315.1. Taxonomy (NCBI): domain Eukaryota; kingdom Fungi; phylum Ascomycota; class Orbiliomycetes; order Orbiliales; family Orbiliaceae; genus Arthrobotrys; species Arthrobotrys entomopaga. The sequence goes on from LDDX01000104.1 coordinate 220,494, forward strand.
ATGTACATACTTGGCGTTTCCAAAACGTGGGGACTGTTGGAAATGGCTTATGAGGCCGTCCGTTCTCTTATTAACCGGGCTGTGTGTCACTCCGGCGCCTCTTGGAGCCGGCTTTTTTGCCACGTTATTCCCACGACTTGCCGGAATCGAATGGATTTTCTCTCGCAGGACGATGATACTAAGAAACGGTGTTTCAATATTTAATAAACTTTACGCGCGATGCGGTTCATAAAAAAAATATTATATATCCAAAGATTAAATTTGGGGTGTGCTTGCAGCGCAGCCAAGAAGCATCAAAAGATGGTGTCAGCTTTGCAGCTAGCTGCAGAAGCCCCAAAGTTAACCTGGCAGACCCAAGTTCGTACCACTTCCTTTTTCGCTGTTAGCTATTGCTTACCCTCTTTTTTTTTCTTTTCTTTTCTTTTCTTCTCCTTCAATTCATTCGTATCATCGGGATTATTAGGGATTTAGTAATCGAAAAAAATGACACCAGACCGTTAACCGGGGGGGGGGGGGGGG
>LDDX01000104.1:221034-238514 GCA_012184315.1 Arthrobotrys entomopaga
ATAAGGGAAAATTGTGGACAGAGTTCCTGTTCAAATCCGAAGTGTGCTTCAATTGCGAATTGATTACTGGTGAAAATATTATGGGGGGCTTATCGAGCTTGCACTTGGTCTTTGCATTCGAGTGGGACCGTATATATGCGGCAGATACCTAAAGTGATTATATTATAACTATGCGTCTCCGAGGTCCCCATCAAAACGTGCAATGTGCAATAATCCCTACAGACTACAATAATCCAGCGGATATTCGGCCTCTAAGGGCTTTTAAATCCGGTGTTTGCATGCAATAGTTACCCCCCCAATGGTCAGGGTACGTATACCCTGTTCGCATATACCCTTGAGTAATGTGAACTCCACGCTGAAGCGAAGCACATGTATGTACATTCCTAGAAGGATGGATTAAAGTTGAACTAAAAAGCCACAACAAGGGAGATTGCAAGCTTGAGTTCAGCCTTCGATGACAGCTAGATATATGTGTATGCATGATATACGCGACATGGGGTGCTGTGTCAATAGTAAAGAACTGATATAGACTGGGTACTTCAACTCGCCCCGTCTATGGTGCTAGTCCGTTGTTGAGTGAGTACTGTGCGCAAGTTGGTCAAGGCTTGCAAATGAGCGTTCGTTTGATCGAATGATTGATGGGGTGCTTTCTCTAGCTACTCGAGCTCCTCATATCCTGGTTAACTTGAACTTGTAGTTTGTGTAACGACAGTATCAGTGCCTGTTTCGAGATCGTGACCGTGCTGTATACACAGCCTAGGTTTAGAACTCGACTAGCATTTGAGCGATATACCCAGAAGCCTGTCCTTATATCTATTCAAAAAAATCAATAGATGCGGTATTTCAGATGCACCACCTGGACCAGAATCGATTGCATCTATCAAAGAAGGGAATGCTGCCGTGGTGGATCTGAGCTCTGAGCCTCCGGGCGTTCCGCTGTACTGTGCGAGTTGTTTATATATTACATTTGTAAACATACCGTATATGCATATAAGCAGAAATGGTAACGTAAGCAGTATATTCTATATGAGAGGCCCGAGCTTGCAGAGAGCTCGAGAGATCAACATCAGACATGCGATATAATGTTGTTTTTTCCTCGACTTTTGAATATATCCGAGGTCAGAACGTTTATATCTACATATAATATATCCGAGGTTGAGATGTTTACGAGACAGGATGATAATAAAGGTCGTAAATTTCGATGCATACTGCATACGTGCATATATATGCCTGCACCTATTGGTGGGAATTCCCGAAATGTCAGACGAAATTTTCGAAATGTGCGGCGTAAAAGAAAACCGGGTAATTACCGTCTGGTTTGTTGATTTACCGATTCGCACAACCGGGTTTCGTTTCAAAATTCAATGCATTCGGATTACATGAAATGTTTGACGTCAATGACACAGGATGCTAAATTCCCGTCTGTAAGCCGGGTGTACCTGTTGACACAAAAATGGCGTTCACGGGTCGTAGAAACATGAGCCACGATTTATACGAGACCTTGCGATCCAGTATGATAATATACCTGGAATGTATGTGGCACGTACGGGCTCCGTGGGCTATCATATGCATATAACCCCGGAGCCTCCACACTCTCGAGTCCCCCTGAAACCGAGGCTATAGTATGGAATGTTCAATAACTAAGCTTGTAAGATCTGATGAACATGCAGCTGGCGGACAAGTATTGAAAAGGAAACAGCATATTTATCTATCCAAGGAATCAATATGGGTATCAAGAAGCTAAACCATGCTTACAGAGTGCTGTGCAGGGATCACATGTGCAGGTTGATGAAGTGTATGGCTGTACTTGATATCTCTGCTTCAGGGTTTCGAAGAATGGTAGTCCGAGAGTCGCTGCGACATTTCTCTGGGGATGGTTCACTAAATCTGCGAATAAGACTGGAACTTTATTTCATATATCTATTTCGTGTAAATCAGCAGATCTGTGGGTTAAACATTCATATATCGTCCACGCGCATATATGACTATAAGGAAATTGGAATCCTAACCACGCGAACACATGCTAAATGCAGCTGACCAAAAGGTTTATAGCTTACGGGTACGTGCAGGTTTGGGGTAACACATGGCTCCGGGGTAAATTAGACTTCCCGGGGCCTCTAAAATATTGAGTTTTTTGAACCTCGACATGATTGATGTACTATGGGTCTATTTTGAAAGGAACGAACAACGGAAACCAAGAGCACAGTGAAGTGAACATGGATATGGTCTGATCGGTGAGCCAGATGAATGAAAGGTATGTAATAATATATACTTTTCTATAGGTTTGTTGTTATATTGATATATATACGGTTACAAGAATATCTCTTTTGTGTCACCATCAGTTCTTGATATTGTATGTAACGTAACACCCAACTGCCCACGCCGCACGCCGGATACCATTGTACCGTAATATTGACTGGAACTTTTCCATCTGTGTTGTAGATGTGGTTTTTTTCGAGGGAGTCTCGTTCTAGAAAGGCGTTCTTCAGTGATGGGTCCGGATAACGGAACTAATGTGGCTTTTGAAATTGAAGCTAGGGAGACATTAATGGCCATTCAGGTACTCAAATACTCCCTAATGCGTACATACATGAAGTGAAACATCTATGTTTCTAAAGTTGATGCAGACTGACTCGTAAGTGTTTTCTCATTTGAGAATTAATCTGCTGCGAGATATTGAGTATTCACAGTTGTTGCATGTGCAGGCTGCGTAAGTAGATTCAATTAGGTAATTTTAGTGATTTTAGAGAATGTGGTATTTTGTATACACGCTGCATAAAATTTATAGTTGGATCTAGACTGGCCTCAAGGTTTAGAGGGTGTATAGTAAGAGGGTATTAATGTCCCTAACCCTAGGTCTTGCCACCGAAGCGTCATCATGATCCATTCCTCACTATCGATCGGTATCCAAAACCTTCTTGTTACCCAATCGGCCCTCAAAGATGCCATGGGCCGTTCCGTCGTGCCTTGGGAAAAGAATCAAGATCTCCATCAGCAAACTAAAGGACGCACCTGAGGAACGATATTGGTTGAAGTACATCGATCGTTTAAATTGCACAGACACTAGCAGAACATTAGCGTTGCGCTATGGCGGTTAGCCTACGTACTAAGTGAACTAGAACACGCGACGATTTATTACAGTTGCTAGTACATTTAGAACTTTAGTCGGATTCGCCATTAATCAGTAGTCTTGTGGTCTAATTAGGATCTTCAAACGATTGCAAGTTGATGCCGCTTTCATCAAAGCGTTTTAATTGATAATTGTCACAACGCGCGTCAACGGAGATAGTTCTGCGTTACAGAACAGTTTGTTCAAAGTGGATGTTGCATTTCGCTCTCCTGTCTGCCGCTGCTGTGTTGGATGTCACGTTCGGAGTATACCGAACAGCAAGTGCCGATTGAATGAGCGGGGTTGGAAATTTCGCTTTTGAGCGAAACTTGAGTGTCTCTGAACCCGAGATACGTACCCACTTTTATTGTGAATAAAGGGATTTGTCGACGAAGCATATGTTATAGAAGCAGTATAATATATGGAGTGCGGTGGAGTCTCATTTCGGTCCCAAGCAAGTTTTGGGACCCAAAACTGAGGTCTTGGGCCATGGGTGGATCACAGTGCATCTTGGCATCCCGGGCCCCACAAGTTTATGACCAGGCTGCCTTTTGGTTCAAGGTATTATTTGGAGAGCCTTAGCGTCCGATAGCGAAGGAGTTTAGGATGTCCTGGCGATCGTAAATTCAGTCTGAACATTGAGATGCCCCTTTGTCACATTTTCCTCTGTGAAAGTATATCAATTCTAAAAGAGGTTCTAGAAACTTGAGACGAAAAATGTGACGGCGGTTAAGTGTTCATCTCCACCTGATGGTTGTCTTGTTTTTTTTTTTTTTTTTGTTTTAGAAGGAAGAAAAAAAGTAAAAAAAAAGAAACACGGAATTGGTTCTGGTACTGGACGTTTCCTTGCAGCCAAAGATTAGTCTTGGGACCAGCTAAATATTTTGATGATTGGAAGCAATTAAAATAGTGCGAATTTACCCCCCCTGCCCTGCATGATGGCTTCTGGCACACCGAGTCTAATAGATTGTTCGGGACCTCGAATGTGGAGCAATCAGCAAACCCGACAAAGAGGTTCGGCAGGTTTTGAGGGAGATCTTGCAAAAATTAGGTCTTCAGCTCCTTGAAACTGTCGAGATTTGCGGGACAGAGAGCAAGACTAGGACAGAGTGGAGTCCGAACTTTGCATGAGCCCGTCAAAGATTATTATTTGTACAAATCTCTGTTGCATCACTGAGGCTGCTCGAGCGTTCCATCTTTGGAAATCTGAAATTGGGGCTAAAGCAAAGCTGAGAATGATGATCTCAAATTGAGGCGGACGTTCGATCTCGTGCTGCCCCACTGTCAATTAATGATACTACAATGTGTGAATGTATAGTATACGCTAGTACTTCGTACCTCGTACAAAAAAAATGAGAGGTCGCTACTCTGCACGGGAGGTCTAAACTGAGACCTCGTGATAACGGAGGATGTTTGGAAGGATTGTTTCTTGGCTTCCTCGCCTCGATTTCTCCGAGCTACTGAAATATCGTTAGCATTCTTTAAAGCTGTTCTGGCGTTCTTTGGGCGGCTAACGGCATCGATCCTTTGGCGGCTGGTTAGCTTCCTTCGAAGACGGCACCCACGTGGAAGTTGATGTCTGAGTAGTTGGAAAGACAGAGTCGGAGGCCTACTCGACTCACGATAGTCCCCAGACTAACAATCCGAGACTAACGATAGTCCATGATAGTGAGTCTCGAGTTCTGAATGCTGGAGCAACCCATCATTGGTAGCAATGATAACGGTCTTATCAGATAGACATCTGGAAATGATGAATTTTATGGGGATGAATAATATAATGGGGAATATGATATTCACCAGCCAGGAGCTGGCGAGTTTCAGAAAGCGACGCCAACTTGGTCATCAACCAAAAAAATGATTCCCACAATCTGCAGGACCACAGTATATACAGCGCCATGGGCGGAGGTCGGTGACGAAGAATCGGCCGAAAAATCGAGTAATCCACCGGCATCGCATGGACCAAGACAGTTTTCCGTGCTGGCGGGTTCGTGCGTGTCCAGTGGAATGGTTCGTGGATTCAGGAGGCTTGTTATTGGCCCCGTGAGACGCAACTAAAAACCACAGTGGACCATATTCTTATCATCTGAGGGTGCACACTGTAGATTATAATAGTATCTTAGCTAAGAACCCAAGACCTCTTATTTATTATCGGGAGAGAGAGAACCGAAGAGGAACTGGTCAAGAGCTTGATGGGCGTTGAATTCGAAAGCTTAAGCTGGTCTTGGCCTTGGCGTTGTGCACTGAGCGGGAGAGTTGAGAGTTGAGAGTTGGGTGTCTCTCTCCTCGACAGCAACTACACCTCACCATCGCCACCTTTCAAGCCATCGAAACAGATGGAGACGCATACCAGAACGCTTGACCCAAGGAGGGACACCATTACGAAAAATAAGCCTGGAATTGGCATGTCTTTGACAAATATTGCAGCTAATAACCAAGGAGGTTAACGCTTTGAACCTTGGTTGACAGAGATTAAAGCCGCTGACATCAGGGCAAACAGCCACTCTATCCATGCAGCCTTCTGGCAAAATTCACCTGCGAACGAACGAACGGAATTCAGTGCCGTGAAGGGCTTCTCATGGCACGAATCCCTTGAGGCAAAAGCCCAGGAATCAATTCGAGATTGGAGACATTTCAGCTCTAAGCAGTTCTGATTGCTGGGATGCCCAAACTTGGCAGGCACATTTGGGTTAAGCCATTATGCAGTCCATCCAATTAAACTTACCAGTCTTGGAAACTTTGATCAGTGTCGGAACCAAACTGTCGGGATCCACTGGAGTCCCACCGGCCGTCTTTCTGGGATCACTCAGACAAAAAGCTGGGATCCGAGGCGCTCAATTTCATGAGGATTTCGAACCCCCATCTGCCTTTTTTTTTTTTTTTTTGGGAAAGTTGTCCAAACGCAAATAAGACCAGCGCCATGAACACCATGCTATCACGACAGAACAAGCCATGGAGCGTGAAAGCGAATAATACCTAGTCTCGGGCATGATACCATTACAAGAGGCGTCTGAGTGGAGCAGCTGCACCTAAAGGATTGCTGCTTTGGAACTGACCAAAGCCCTTTTTTTCGCCTACCGCTGCATCGGAAACTAGAAACCATCTTCAACAGCAGAAAGCCTTGGGTCTCTGCAGTTTCTGCATAATTAAAGTGGATTTGGAAAGTCCAAGCATGAACAATGCACTAAAAGGTTCCGTCGCAATGGAACCTTTTTTTTGTTTTATTAGAAACCCACCGGCTTCGGCTTTAGGCTATCTTACTCATTGAGGAACGAAGGAAAAATATACGAGAACCCTGAAAAGAAGCATTCTTACGCTTGTGAGCCAAGGAAGGCAAAGAAGAAAAGAAGGAAAGGAAGAAGGAAAGGAAAGAAGCCAGAGAAACGGGAAAGGTTCGTGAAGGCAACTCATACCAACGATTTACACCAAAATCGAGGCTAATTCACACCCACTGAAATCTAATAATACCAGAGAGCCGGGAAACGTTGGACAGAGAGGTGATTGAAACGCAATTCCTGTTTGCACCCCACATCTCGTGGATGAGAGATGGGGAAAAGACCCCTCACACATGTTCAGTCCACCAAAACATCGTCTGGGCCAAAGTCTTGGCTAATATCACGTCTGTCGTTCTTTTGCGCCTCCCATCCACAAAATCAAGAAGGACTGGTTCAGGGTTGACACCAACACCACCTAGGCTTCTAACCTCTTTTGTTCAGGAGCATTTGATATCGAAATGACGGGTTGATCGGTATGAGCTCTCGATCAATTCCAACATTGCTCATTAGCTTCGTCTTGGCATGATCTCAGAGACTCAGGGTCGTTTTACCGAGGAGTTCCCCCTCGGCAGCAAGTTGTCCTCCCAGAAGCCCCGATCATCACTCAGAAGCTAACGGCGGCGACAACACATCGACAATCTAGAACGCGAGGGCTGGAAAGAAGAACGGAGACCAACGATGCATATTTGGAAGAAGGAGGCGCACCCACAACTTGGTACAGTACAAATTCTCTGCGTACCAGGATTCTGAAGGTCACCATGGTCACCTGAACTGCTTCGATTGGACACTCGATTGTCTAATGCCTGCGAGCGAAAAAGAAACAACCTTCCGTCGCGAGAAGCTCTGGTGGTGGAACGGGAAATGTCCAGCTTGCATGAAGGATTGGGAGTGACAACAAGATGGTCTAAAATCTTTTGGAACCTCGCATTTCGCGAATTCAGGCTTCTTCAGGAGATCGCACCTCTCCGTCTTATCGTTCTGAGACCAACGGCTGGACAAAATATTGTAATGGCTCGTTTGGTTTTGTGGAACATTTATTGGCCTTCGTGATACTGTGGACTCCACCACCGCAACAGCGGCCGAAGAAGAAGTTCTGTTGCCCTCGTACCTACCCAGACAAGCGGTTGGTCATGTAGAGGTGGTGGAGGGACTAAAGGCTTGGCAATTTTTGGTCTTTTTAAACTGTTTGAGAGACAATAGTATTCAGGCTGGATGCATGGTGTGGGATAGCTTTAAGCAGGGATTATTTTCCACTCTTTTGCACGGCCGAGTGCTCACTCGAGGGGTTTGGGGGGCTTCTCGTGGTCTCGCAGGGTGGTGGGCCTCTTTCGCTGCAGCTTTTTCCCTTTCCCCACCAGGACACGAACTAGCAGGGGACATGGAGTGGACTTCAATCTAAACGAAGAGCCCAAAAAAAAAAAAAAAAAAAAAATTGAACCGTAGGGAGCGCGGTTGGAGGAGGCACACCTCGAAAGAAGAAAAAACAACTGGAAGCGGTTTTGGGTGGAAGAAATCGAAGAAAGCCTCTTCCCTGCGTGTTTAGACATCATTCTGCTGATTCACCTAACTCGCTCTCATCGGTCAGTCGGTCCTCGAAATTTCTCCATTTTGTTCTCAAAAATTCACGACAGAGAACAGCCTTCGAATCGCATCGTCTACAGGAAAAAAAGAATAAGAAAAAAAAGAAAAAGAAAGAAATATTACAGGCAAAACTACCTAGGAAGGACCCGAGGCACCCCTGGATATCCATTGGCCCCATCGATACCAGTCAAGGAACTGGATTGTCTCCTCTTTGTACCATTAATCACCCGTGGGAGGGGCAATGTCCATGTAGTATTGGGAAAGCACCCGACGCCTGGTGGTGATGAGATATTATTCCACGCATTTGGATGAGAAACACACTGCACATCCGGACAATCGGACATTCAACTGACCTATCGCGGAGACCAACGACGTAAGGCAATACTTTCTTTCCTTTTTCTGTTCTTTCGCACTTCTGTTGCGACTTTCCCCGCCTGTGTCGAGATGCTAACCAGACAAGAGAGGTCGTAGGGTGCGGATATTGAAGCTCATGAGAGATACTCATCTGGATGAATTTGATACTTCATAATGGCGTCGACAACAACCTCTTACCCTCCGAATCCACCGCCGCAGCATGACCCAGCTTTCCAACCAATTAACAACTTTCACGGAGAACCTCATCGGGAATTCCCTCCACGTGCTCGTGTGGATTCCTGGCATGAGCCTGTGCCTGGTCTCAGGAATCTCTCAAATGGTGCTCCCTAACTGCCCAGAATATTTTTTATATCCTCAACACAACCACCTCTTTTTCCAGAACCCTCTTACCTTCCCCAGACATTAGCTTAATTTAGGTCGCCGTTGGTGGACTAACGCCCGTTTTTCTTTTTATATCGTACAGGTCCGGCTCCTCCAGAACACAATCTACCTCCTGCAATCCATGCAAGACCTTCAAACCATCCGGCAAGTCGACGACCGTCGTTGGCGATAGAAACAGCTGCTTCAACAGATATCGAAAAGCAGCCTCAATCAGCACAACCATACGTAGGACCCGAAAAACAAACCTCACCACATGCTCCTGCTGCGACGGGGCCTCCTCCGATGCAGCATAGGTCTACAACTGTTCCGCCTTTAGTGACGGCAAAGCGTGAACAGAACCTTCAACATCTGCCTCCTTCTCAAACGGCACCTACCTCACCATCTGCGCCTATACAGTATTCCCATCATCCTCCTCTACAACCTAGCCAACCCTCGCATCAACTACCGCCTACATCGCACCCGCCGCCTGGTTCATATACTCCTTTGCAACCTTTCCCTCCGCCCGGGCAACCACCACCAGGACCATCCCCACAAATGATCGCCCCAGGCCCGCCTACGGCACCGCCGCAAACTTACCATCATCATTCTGCGCCACCCCATATGGGTGGATATGCTGGACCACCTCCAAATCCCAGGAGGCTGAGTGTTGCTCCAGGCATCCCGGAATCTGATGAAATGTCACCCATGACTGGAACGTTTCCGTACCATATGGGTACTGGGACTCCGTACCCCCCAAGAAGGAAAGCCGTAAGGGCTGCCCAGGTCAGTCTAAACTTTTGCAAGCATTGTGGAGCAGCAGCTGAAGGATGTAAATATTTGATACTAATTTTCATTGAATTCAAAGGCGTGTGATGCATGTCGTACGCGGAAAGCCAAATGTGATGAAGGAAGGCCGTCGTGCACTTTCTGCAGGGATAACAATACTCCCTGTGTCTACAGAGAGGTTCCGCCACCAAAGTAGGACTCCCGAGAACGCCGTTGATGTTTTACAATGCTTACTTTGATGAACAAAATATAGACAAGACCGAACTATGATCATGATCCAAGAGCGTGTTTCAAACATCGAGTCAATGATCGTGAAACAGCAAGGTGACTCAACAGTGGTAGATTTACTTAAGCAGATTCTCGAGGCAGTATCCTCAAAAGGGGAGAACGAGCCTCTAACGGGAGAGAATTCTGCGGCCCCTTCGCCGGAAAACACAGAGTTACACGACCAAACGTCAAATCTTATTCGAGAACAAGCAGCTACGCACCCCGGGGTACACCCGGGAATGATGTCTACTGCACCTCTCTCCCAAGTCCAAACACCCGTCCAAGCGCCGGCGAATTTTGCAGTACCGGCCGCTACTAGTGCGATGGCGGCCCCAACCGATGACCCTAAGGAAGAAGATAATTTTATTACAATTCCTCATAAGCACAACACAGCAGCTCACAAGCTATTGCGTTGGAAAACCATCAAAGATCTCCTCGAGAAAAGATACCCCGATAACTATGTTATGGAGGAGGAGATCGGACGAGGATCTTTAAAGATTCGAGGAAGAGGGGAAGGCGACCCTTCCTCTGAGGCAGATATGGAAGAGGAGGAACTGCACGACGAATTACAAAATGGCGACTATTATGTTCCCATCGGTGCGTTTGATTATCGGTCAATGAAGGGACTTGGGGGCAGACTAGGAAGGGGCCCAAAGGAGATCTTGCGAGTTGATATGGACACAGCTATGCCGCTGTTAGAGATGTTCCTCGCAAATATTTACATCATGCATCCTTTTTTAAATAAGGAGCCCCTGAGAAATATGGTTTTGAAGTTTTCACAGAAACATGGCGCTGGTATCACAGAAGCATTTGAAGAAGAGCAGGCAATGATTCCTGGATCGTCAATCAGCCCGGAAAATTCTTTCGCTTCTATGGCATCTTCGGCGATGATGGACCGAAGTCAATACCCAGGGATCAATCAGTATACCCAACAACCACCTTACACTGCTCCGCCGCCAACCATGAAGACAGGGTCTAAAAGGAAACGTGATTCCATCATTCAGCCAGGCCCCCCGCCGTATACTCAAGGAGAACCTCGCAACTTTTACCGTCAAACCACTCCTCAGAATCTTCCACCACAGAGAATACCAGGTACTTTGGAATCTGCGGTCGTTCTCTTCGTCCTTGCTCTAGGCGCTATCTGCACACAAAAAACGCCCGTTCCAGGACCACTACCACCGTATTCTCTTATGCCTAATGTCAATTACAACATGTCCAATCAGTTTCAACAACCCGGCCATCCGCATTCCCTTCCATATCCGCCACGAGATGGACTTCAAAACATAGACATTATACCTGGGCTTGCCTATTTTGAAAAGGGTCTAAACATACTATCGCTCCACCAAGGGCGAAGTGATGTTGAATATGTTCAAGCCTGTTTGCTTGCTGGTCTTTATTGGGCTCAGCTTGGTAGACCCATGGATAGTTGGAAGTGGATAAGTAATGCGTGCATGGCTTGCCAGATAATGATTAACCAGTAAGTTTGTTCTAGAGGACTAAGTTTAAATGATATGACGCTCATAGCCTTTTACTATAGGCGGCTACCAATTGAGCGCCAAAACGACGCCTTACGTGACACCATGGTTAGGACGTTCTGGAGTTGCGTCCAACTAGAGAGGTAAGAATCCACACTTTTAGAGCAGCGAGCTTTTATCATGGCTAACTTGTGAAGCGACTTGCTTGCCGAGCTTGACGTCCCGCGTAGTGGGATAACTCGATTAGAAGGCTCAGAGACGCTGCGAATGACATATGACAACAAAATCACGGATAATCCCGAAATGTGGCTCTACTTCATGGCTCAATATCATATTCGAAAAATCCTCAATCAGGTTCACTCGGAACTCTACAAGGCCGTCTCAAGCGCGAATTCCCTTAAAACTGCAAGCCTTCTCATGCAGGATCTCGAAGATTGGCGCAAGACTCTGCCCCCTGCCTTACAGTGGACTGATAGCGACCCTCCCTCGAAAGATATCAACGCTGCACGCCTCCGTGCAAAGTATTACGGAGCGAAATACATCATCAACCGCCCATTTGTTGAACATTTCATCCACAACCGGACATCCAATGCCAACCCAAGTATGATGAATCCTGGTGCTATGACATCACCAGCGATATCATTGAGCTCCATACAGTCTCAAAGCTCTCCTCCAACCTCAGCCCACACTCCGCTTGGGATGGATAACCGCAGAGGGAGCTCGGTAACCGACGAGATCAGGGAAAAGTTTCTTGATCCTTGTCGGACTTGCCTGGAGGCGGCTGTCCAAAGTACATCCGCATTCCATGGCTTCGATGCCGAGACCGACCGGCCTATCCTCACCAACATCTTTGGTACCGCTCATGCGTATGTATTTGTGTATCCAGTTCCTCGTCTAAGTGGTGACTCGGCCGCTAACCTTTCGATCTGGTCAGACAATTTGGCAATCTCCTGGTGCTGCAAGCTGCCTACAAACACCCCAAGCTCCGAGAATTCGTTAATCGAGTAGAGCTGCAAAGATTGCTTGACAAGACGATAGTCTGGTTCCGGACTTTGGCGCCAATATCTCCATCTCTCGCACAAGATGCAGTGATACTTCAAGATGCATATTCGAGATTGGACATCCACGCCTGAATCAACATTCCCACCAAGCGCTATGTAGCCCAAGGTTTATCCAACTTTGACCGAAGCAAACTTCATGTTTCCCGAAATCGGCACCTAGGGACGACAATATTTTCTTTCTATTCTCTTTTTCTTTCTTTCTTTCTTTTTGATTAGATGAGAGAGACCCTTGCATTTTACACGGAGCACGACTGCTATTTCCTTTAGCTCTTTTGTTTATCTCGCTTTCATTCTCGCCGAATACCTCTACATACTAACCACGTAACCGATTCACCAATTTCTTTTGACACATTTCACTTTTATTCTGTCTGATCTAAGCATCTGTTTTGTTTGCCATTTTTCTTTTGGGAGCGATCTATTTTCAATTTGCTAATCTTAAACGGTTGGGAGGCTATAGTCGATTTTTCGTTTTCGTCACTGTAACCCAAAATATATCTTGCTAGATAAAGCGCGCGCAAAGACTACCAACATTTCAACTGGTGGTAATACCCTTTTGCTTGCATCGAGTGCTTTTCCATTAATTTTTTTTTTTTTTTTTTTTTTTTTTTTTTTTTTTGGTTTGGATTTAGCATCTCAATTTTTGATTCCAAAAAGCGATATCGTGATGTGGAACCTTTCCCCATATCTCTGTTTTATCGAGAGTTCCGATATCCTTGCCATTAAGCTTTTGTTACCCTTTTTACCTATGACAAGATGTAGACCGGGCATCTCCACACCCCAGGTCCTTTTTTTCCCTCTCTTTTGTCCTTTTCTTCCAATGTTGCTTTGTTTTTCATTGATACCTCCATGTTCGCATTTCAAACTGCACCCCTGGGAGGAGGGCAAGGCTTGTGACTGCTAAAACATCTGCTTTTTTACTTTTGGAAGATCAAGGGAAATAACATTGATGTCTGTTTCCTCATCATCACCCCTTGACCAGCTTCGTTGTCAAAAAGCAGGGAACAAGTTGTCGTCCTTCCTTTCTTTTTTTCCGCTTCACATATTTAATGAAAGTCACCTGCTTGTCACCTGCTAGTCACCTGGCTAGCCCGGCCGCGCAAATAGTCATCATACCAATCAATCTACCAAGCAAGCGAACACTTCTGTTGGCTTGGAATTTTACCATTACAGAAACGGCATCGTTTATCTCCTGCTTTGAGTTTAGATGTGAAATTTTTTTTTCTACTTCTCTTCCTTTGCGCGTGTTGCAGCAAGGGGCGATGATTTGGGGCCACGATCGTTGCGAGACCAGCCACGATCGAATAAGAGTAGACTTAAAAAATCTGCATTTTTGCAATTTTCAGCCCAGCCCAGCCCAGTGCAGTGCAGGAGGTCGGTTCCATGATACTGGTTCGATCCAAATTTGGGCGTATTTTGAGGTGAATACTTAACAAGTACTTACATACCAACATTTTTTTATTTAATCTCGCGACTCCACAGGGTTTGTCTGTCTGCATTGGCGAGCGAATCACAAGCTGCAGGAGACGAGATTTCTGTTGTTCGCCTCCTCCCTTTCCTTAGATCTGGAGAGGCGAAAATAGGTTGATCTATCCAACAAACCTGGGAACCGGAGTATCTATCCTTCAGAGTTTTTTTTAGTCTCGAGAGTCCCTCACCCAAGGTTGAATGAAACAACTGTTGCCGAAAAACCCGCTGCTTTTTCCACAGTTGACCTCGGGCAGACAACACGGGATACGTTGATTGTAGAAACGATCTTAGTTAAAATATATAGGCGACGCTAACTCCAACTGATCAACTTTGATGATCACTTTCTTAGTTCGACATGGAATAAACCGCACGAGGCGAATTCGAAGCTAAGGAAGGTCTGGTTCGGGCTGGTAGTTCGAGGCTAGTGATATATATTAGTGGCACGGAGCGTCGTCTCAAACCATGCTATAATTGATGAGCGGAGCCCCGTTCAAACCCACCCCGGCAACCTACATACCAATTGATCAGTATATAGTACCCGTGGGCCCTTCTTTCACATTCACGCCGTGCGAGCTCATGGTGATAGACGCTCAGGTGCCGGATCCCGGCCATAATCGAAACCCCAGTTGTGGCCATATCCGTCGAGACCGCGGGGGGGTTGGTTTTGTGATTCAGAACTAGACAAGCGTTAAGGCATTTTTCGAAGGTTCAAATCTTGAGACATCATGATATCAAGCTAGTTCGAGCCGCTAGGAAGGGAGCTAGGAGCAAGGAAAATTAGGGAAGAATTTAAAAACGCTCCGTCCATCCCGGCACGATTCCGTTGAAAGGAAAAGAAAAGGAAAAAAAAAAAGGTCTATTCAACGTAACTAGTGGTTCCTCCGGTCGACCAACACTGGACGTCGGTGAAACCTTTTTAGTTCAAGAAATTTAAATCGTCGACCGGACCTCCTTGCTTGGATTTCGTTCGCTGGTTCGATCGGGTTGATAATGCATCTGAAATTGAACTTAACTGGAATGTTGACATCAGTACTGTACAAATTCCTAGAGCACGCGGTTTAACTAAACCCGGAGGAGCCACGTTAACTAACTCTATATTGACAATATGTCCGTGCATTTTATTACTGTTGTGACGGTCGAAGCGGAGAGCTAATATACGCTGCGGTTCTGTTCCATCAATCTTTTCACCAACAGATAGCTTTCAAATCGTACGTAACCCCCATGCAGTTCTATAGAAAACGTCAAGAAGTTTCTTTCGAAGGTGCACGGCGAAACGTGGTTGCTCGGATAAAATGGGGTAGTGGCTCGAACTTCTGTGCAGGGGAAAAAAAAAAAAAAAGCCTCCATGGATCCAACAGATCCACATTTTTTGCCTCCAATTTCACCGAAAAAACCAAATTTCCATTGAAAATTGAGAAAAGATGGCCCTGACCTTGTAAATTAATAATGAACGGTCAACTAGCGGGGTCGCTTCTCCAGAGCAAGCTAGGGGGTTACGAGGAGCGAGCGAGCGAGCTAGGCCCGCAAATCCAAAGCGAATGAACCCATCCCACAACGATACTGATGAAACTCGGTTCTTCTCAATTTGTTCCTCATTCCTCTTAGCTTAGCTTAGATCCTGTCAAAGCAGCAAGCAGGCTTCGCAGTATCCATCTCGCATTCCTTTTATTTTTATTTTTATTCTTGATGACGCTGTGTCCTTGTCTGAAGCAACAAAAGAATTCTGCAATGCAAGGATGACCCTATCGTGGCTGTGAGTGGGTACAAACTGAGAGGAATATGAATTATAGAGCTGCAATTTCATGTGCGCATGACCAGAGATCCGTTGGACGAGGACGGACCAGTCTTTGAAAAATGTTTAGAAAGGAGTGACATACTTTGCATATCTCTCTCTCTATTTTACCGAGAGATACCTTCAAATGAAAATCTAAAAAAGAGGTCCCGGTTTCATGAAAGAATTTGTCACGTTTCTTTTTTCGACGCGGGGCTTTCGATGATACCATATTATCCACATCTATGTCGGGGATATACTTTTTTCCTGGCTATGTATGTCTAAAATAATAAATATAATAATAATAATAATAATAATAATAATAATATTTCGCTTTCTATAGCCTGCCTTGAGACTAGTATCTTTTTTGCACGTCCGATCCACTCGCAATGGTACATACATACAGAACATTCTGATCGCCTCGTTTTATGCATATTAATCGATCCACTATAAAAAAACAAAATGGGGTCGCAGCTACTACCCCAAACACGAAGAGGCTAAAAGGGCACAAAAGTGGGGAAAAAACCAAAGCCCCCATCTATAGAAGGTTTTCTTTTTAATTTTCTCCTTCGAGTTACCATCTGTGCAGCTGAAAAAAAGCGAAAGTAACAGTACGGACGGACGCTAATTAATAATTTACACCGTTAGCCACAAAACAGGCTACCGGAATACACCGAATTCAAGCCATCGTCTTGAAATCCACATTTCTCGAAAAGGCAAGGAGTAGGAGTTTTTTTTTGGTTTTTTTCCCGAAATCTCAAGCTATTGCTTTTCCAGCTTTCTCTTTGCACGAAAAGCGAAAATCACAACCTTGAAAAAGCTAGAATAATTAAAAAGAAAACGAGGGTCGTTGTCGTGTTGCACATACCATGCATGGACCGGACTAGCCTTTTCGTGCATCAATTGATTATTGGGAAAGGCCATGTGACCCTCCTACATCTGCAATAACCGGCTGGCTGGCTGGCCAAGTTTATCCCCCATGTCTACAGACATTACATTTACATTCCGGCTTCACCTACAGTATGTACAGTACAGTGGGGCGCACGATTTTCAAGACTAGCCGATCTCTGACAATGCAAAAAGGGCTTTGTGCATTGTTGTATTGAAAACCTTGTAGCTGGATCCAAGTTTACTTTTTTACGAAGTACGCGTCGACAGCTGACTGTCGACTGACATTTGCAAATTTGTCCGTGAGAAAACCACACTGTGTAACGGAGAGGCACAGCGCTGCTCAGCTCACAGTCGATAACGAAAGTGTCACCCCGTTCATGTTATTTTTTTCCTTCCTTCCAATCCGAAATAGAACGGCCTCGTTTTTTTTTTTTCGTACGAACACAACGAAAATTCGTAGAAGCCACTAATTTTTAAAATTTTCGGGCTTCGCAGGGCCCTCTCTAGCGGGTTTTCTATCTGGATGATCGGATGTTTCTATATCTGGTTTGTTTGAAATCTTATATTTGCTCTTTCAAACTCTTTGTGTTACCCCAAACCAACTCCGGCGCGGCTTGCATCAAAAACTCGTACGTACGTACGTCAGAGATAAGAAGGGAAATGAAAGACGGGGGGAGAGAGCTCTCTCTCTTTGTGATTTCTAGCTGTCATAGATATTATCATTATAATAAGGATCAGTTAAGAGGCGCCGAGGGGCGGGGTTGACGTCTGTGCGAAAATGGAGAGCAAAGAAAAAACGGTCTTCTTTTTTAATTTTGGAATTTAATTCAATTCAATTCAATTCAATTCTCGTGTATTAAATTTTTAACGAATTTTTTTATTTTTTTTGTTTTGTTTTTTGTCTACATAGTACCCTAAAAGCTTTGCATTGATAAAATCTCTTTGTAAAGTCTGTCCAAGGAAATTCGTATATGCAAATGATAATATTTTTTAAAAAAAACAATTGTCGAGATGACAAGAAGATTAAAAGAATAAATTCCAAGAGACAAAAAAAAAAAAAAAAAA